>JARYHS010012519.1:231237039-231264040 GCA_031002005.1 Vandiemenella viatica | reverse complement strand
GTTTGGAACTTACTGATATTCGAATTTAATCCAATTTTGTCACTCATTGATTGATGATCATGGAAACTCTCGAGGACTCCGCGTATTCATAGAGAGATGTAGTTTTGTGCGCAGATAAGCTTTCACTCCCAGGTTATAAGAAAAGTGAAATAGTTCTGAATTTTCTCCGTATTAGCCCCGTGTTAACCTTAATCGTACAGAGCTTGGTCGCATAACTGTATGTTATAATCTTTACTCTGTACGCCTCAAACTTCTTTTCTCCTCAGAAATCAATTACGTTAACAAAAGCATTAGATTAGTTCGTTCGTGTCGTTAATTTGGAAGTTATTTACTATTATTGTTATCAATTTTAATTACGATGGAGCTAACCCCTTTTTATATTATTATTATTTTTTAAATTTTTCTTTTATAATTGAAGTGTTAAATTCTTCCCCAATTTACTTTTCCAACTTGCAAATTTTAATTTATAATTTCTTAAGCGTTTTTAGTAAATTATTCATCACTTCAGTTGGTAATTTGTTCCAATCCCTACACCCATAATAACAAAAGAAAATTTTCCCACTCCCTTATGCATGAAATCGAGCGCCAGCTTGTGGTCATGGTCGCCTTTCCCCTTCCATGCACTATTCCTAATTCTTTTACTAATAACCCTCCAAGCCCCATCAGCAACATATGCCCTGTACATTCCCAGCACTCTCTTCACCCTCCTCCTTTCCTTCAATGAGTCCCAATCCAGCTACTTTATTATATCAGATACTCAATGCGTCCTGTGATAATTTCCACAAAAGAATCTAGCTGCTGTAGTTTGTGTAAATGTATTTGACGTAATTGACTGACAACTCCTAATCCACCAAAAAAAAAAAAAAAAAAATCCTTCAAATGTACCCACAAAATAACTGCCAGTGTCTTGTGTAAATGTAGTTGTTAAAATTAATATCTATGTCACCGAGCGTGGTGGGTGAGTGGTTAGCGCTCTGGCCTCGCATTCGGGAGGACGGCGGTTCGAATCCCCGTCCGGGCATCCAGATTTAGGTTTTCCAGGGTTTTACCAAATCACTCCAGGCGAATGCCGGGATGCTTCCTTCATAAGGACATGACTGAATTCCTTCCTGTTCCTTGTCTCCAGTCCCATCATGCCTCTAATGACCTCGACGTCGACGAGGCGTAAAGCCATAAGCAAAAAAAAAATCCTATTCGCATCGCACAGTCAGTCACTTATATTGCGACGTGTGTTGTATTTTAACAAAAACATTATTTCAACCGAAAGAGTGAAATTTGTATTAAGTTTTCTCGCGCGTACGGAACTGCAGTGATATGCTAACCGATGGACAGTACACCACGTGAGCATTAAACTAACATCGACAGTAAGTACACCGACTTTCCTGTGGTGGAGTGGAGAGGCTGGGGACTATTTTGTCGTTCGCCGCGATCTGCCGTTCGGCGGAGACCAATCTGGCAGATGGGGGGATGTGATTGGCTGCTCGGATCACCGGCTGTTACTGCTTTACGTGCCTCGTTACTGCCGCAGTAACAGCAGGCTAGGCCCACGTCGTTTCATCTTAGCTGTGCTTCTCTATGTATCTCAGTATGCACAGTTACTATTATTACGAGCATTTAAGCTGGTCAAAAATCACAGGTTGAACGTAGTGTTCTCACTATTGATATCTCTGATTGTACTATAACAGCCTCATCTATGGTCAAAGAGTACCACGAAATCATCGAGTGTAAATAAATAACTGCTATCTCTGGAAAAAAAAACAACACCGTGATCTGGCAATCAGTGCTTACCAGTTGCTCACCTAATGGGGCGTCATAAATTACGTGAGGTGAAATAGAGGGGGGGGGGGGGATCCGGCGAAATCTAGCCAAGGAGGAGGGTGGTGAGGGTCAACGGAAATCTCACGTGAGGTTTTGGAAATTTTTGTTGGACTGTAGAGCTAAAAAAAAAGTCCGATTTTAGGGGGGTATTTCGTCGAAAAGTGGGGGAGTAACCGCCTTTGGAAGGGAGAGAGCTAAAAAAAAGGTCTCAAAAAGTTGCGAGGTTTTCTAGGGGGGTCTCACAGACCAGATCTCACCAGAGGGGAGGGGGGGGGGATCCATAAATCCGGAAAAACACCTCACGTAACTTATGGATGCCGCCTAAAGTGAACCTTATACAGGTCTATACCAAAAGTAGTAGGACTGATTTTTTTTAAAATAAAATTATTGAAGATATCTTTACAATTCCTTAATTCTCTTCGAAATAGCACCCTTAGGCAGCTAAGAACCAAAAATTACGCTGCTGCCATTGACCGTACGCCTTCTGGAAGTCAGATTCGGGGACGCTGTTGAGAGCCCTCGTCGATGTTGCTTCAACGTCCTGGATTGAGTCAAACCGCTGTTCCTTCAGCTGCCTTTTCATCCGTGGGAGTAAAAAAAAAAAGTCAGTTGGAGCCAGATTGGGACTGTAGGCGGGGTGCAGCAACGTGGCAACGCTGAATTGGGCCAACAGTTGCCTTCTTCATCCTCCCGTCCAATGGAGGCTCGCATGAGCAAATCAAAGATCAAGACGATGTTTTTTGACCGTCACGGGGTGATTCATAAGGAGTTCGTTTCCCCTGGGGAAACTGTCAATTCGAACTTTTACGTGCAAGTGCCATCCCGCCTGCAAGGGCGAGTGAATCGCGTCCGACCAGTCATCTCCGCCAACTGGACTCTGCATCACGACAATGCGCCGTGCCAAGGCGCGCCGTCATGAGCCAACTGTTAGCCCGAATTGACATTGCCGCATTGCTGCATCCCGCCTACAGTCATGATTTGGCTCCATCTGACTTTTCTTACTCAGATGGATGAAAAATCAGCTGAAGGAACAGCGGTTTGACTCAATCCAGGACGTTGAAGCAGCATCGACGAGGGCTCTCAACAGCGTCCCCGAAACTGACTTCCAGAAGGCGTACGGCCAATGGCAGCAGCGTAATTTTTGGCGTGTAGCTGCCTAAGGGTACTATTTCGAAGAGGGTTAAGGAATTGTAAAGATATATTCAATAATTTTTTTTTAGAAAAAATCAGTCCTACTACTTTTGGTATATACCATGTATCTTTAAACGAGCCATTTATATATATATATATATATATATATATATATATATATATATATATATATGGTAGCCCGGAAATGACTCTAACGATATAGATGAAATTTCATATTCAGATAAAGTCTTGCTTTTCAAGATTATATAAATAGGTCTTCCCTGCAAAATCGCGATTTTACAAGAAACTATGAATTCTTGTACTCTGTATCTCATAGAAGCTTCAGGTACCAGCAAGCTTAATGTCGTTAGTAAAGTTTCTCTTTGGTTAGAACCGAGAACTTCAGAATGTCTAGGAAGCTTTGAAGAAAAACGTTTAACTTTAATCAAACTTCACGCAGCTAAGACTCGTCTCAAAACGAAATTATTAACATAGGTGACATGATTTAAATGTATATATGTATATACATATATATAAAAAATAAGGGAGGATAGGGAAATATGACCCAACAATTACCACAGTTGAGGGCGGCTGGGACGACGAACACAAAAAAAAACAAACACAGGAGAAGCACAATATTTTGGAACACAGCCTTATTCGTGCAGAAGTGAGACTACAGGTGCGGCAGATGTGTTCACAGTGACCGTCGTTCAACAGGCAATTTCCACACAGACCGCCACAGTTCGCCGACTGTTCTGTTTCACCAGTCTGCCCAGCCTACGACGCCCGACATCTGTAATGAGGGGTGGCCGCCCAACCCCTCGACATTTGGACGTGGATTCACCTTGGTTTCGCCACTTTTTGAAGACACTCACCACACCCGACAAGTCGTTCAGTTTCTGAAATGCTCGTCCCAAGCCTCCGGGCCATCACAATCTGCCTAGGTCAAACTCAGATAGATCGCGTGCCTTCCCCATTCTAAACACGGATAGCACGCTCACTGATACTACATGCACCGTGCGTGTGTCATTCCTCGTATTGTGACGCTGCTATCGCCTGGACGGGTTTACATTGATAGTAGGTAGGTAGTCATGATGTTCTTGTTGATCAGTACAATGCGAGAGTAGCTCTCTCTCTCTCTGTCTGTTTGCAACGTTTTTACAACCAAACTGATGCTGATAAAATTTCACAAGGATATGTTATGTATCATTAGAAATAACATAGGATACATTTTTGGTATAAGTAACATATTTTGTCACGAAATTTTGAAAACTAACTGAATGGTGACAGAAGGACGAATAGCGTGTGTAATGTTATATCGGTCACTCAGGCTTTGCTTCTCTCGCAGTCACTTCGTATTTGATCTGTTCGTAAATTTCATGTACAGACTCAACTTATTATGTTATACAGATGTGGAATTAGGAGGCATCCACAAATTACGTGAGGTGTTTTTCCGGATTTCCGCCCCCCCCCCCTCTGGTGAGATCTGGTCCGTGAGAACCCCCCCTAGAAATCTCCCTCGCAACTTTTTCAGACCATTCCTTTTTGGTCTCATTCACACTTTTCGACGAAATACCCCCCCAAAATCGACTTTCGCGTGATTTGTAGACTTTTTTTAGCTCTACAGCCCAACAAAAGTTTCAAAAATCTTACGTGAGTTTTCCGTTGATCTCCCCTCCCCCTTGGTGAGATTTTGTGAGATTTCGCCCGACCCCCCCCCCCCCTATTTCGCCTCACGTAATTTATGGATGCCCCCTTATGCAATTCTAGCTATAAAATTCCATGTCCTCGCGTATGAAGTCGTGGGTAACAGCTAGTCGCGATTGAATTTGACCCATTTAGTTGCTAACATCGGTAATATGGCGTCAGTAAAAGCAAAGGAAATTGAAGTATTTAACGGTTCTCACTTCCTTCTTTTCTACTACCCGTGACTCATTTATAACTAACGAATACAGATAAAACAAAAAGCAACTGTTAATTGGTATGCGGATTTACACGAAACACACACTTTTCTTTAAGGTTGATCAGCAATTTAGAACATATTGAACGGATCGATACATCAATAAAATAACAACATCGCTGGTCATTGCAAGCGCAACGACGAATATCTGAAGCGTGACGTCACAGCGATACTGCCACACTGACCAAGCTTAGCTTTCTATTAGTATTGATTAAATTTGTCACCTGGAAACTATTGTAGTCCCGTTACCACATTCAAATCTACTGAGAGATGTGAATTGTGTTGGCTTGAAAGTTTGTAATAATAATCACTACCAATATTCGTTCGAACCTGACGACTGCGTCGTTATTGCCCACGCGAGAGCTGTGGATTGCATGCAGCTCGTGTTTTGTCTCGGCCGTTGCGGAGCGTGGAGAGCGCGTTAAAGTGAGCGATGAATAAAGTTAGGGGGAGCAGTGATTCACGACAATCGCAGCTGAGACTGCGGGCTCCGTGCACTAAACAGAGGAACGGGCAAACACAAGGGAACGCTCAGAAAAGAATCGAATGTAGGGACGAGCAAATAAAAAAATATATCGATACATATCGTATCGATACTTACAAACAATATCGATATATATCGCGAAATATATCGATATTTAGACATATCGATATTTTTGCTTAAAATCAGTAATTATCTAAAAATATTCTCAAAATATACAATAAAATTAAATACACATGTAGATATTACGGATAATTTTATTAATTTATCTATGTTTATAATCTGTCAAACCAGTATTCGTCTGATGCAGACTTCAAAAGAACTCTGTTTTATGTGTTCCCCCGTCAATCTACTGCTGTTGTCTGGTGCCGCCAAGTTAACTGCAGAAGCCACTCTTTCGGACGATACAGAAGAGGCTTGACATATCAGGAATTTCGTCAATGCATCATTCTTCAATAAAAAAAAATTTGGAAACAGAAGCTGACCATTTACATTAACCGTCAACGTCGCAACACGAATGCTTAATCAATATTCTTCGACTATAAAAATAACCTGACTGGTAACATTCAAATAAGTTGTAAAAAAAAAAAAAAAAAAAAACACACACCAATATTGCGACGAAACTGTAGTGACTACTTTTAAGATGAACTTGGTAATTTTCACGGGTAATATACGTGCGTGTGTGTATCCTAAGCGAGGTAAATAGGGAGGAATACCCCGCCTCCCTGCAGCTTCTTTGTGTTTACCAACACGTGAGTCGCGAGCGAGCAGGCTGTTAGCGGAGGCAAGATCAAAGCGCGCCGCCCAAAGAACTTGAGCTTATTAGACGCGCACGGCGCAGTCAGAGGCGCCACTAACGTCTAAGCGCATTCCACGTAAACTACAAATCGAGGCAGATTACCAGGTGACTGACCCACATCGACAGAAAACTGTGCCTGGTAAAAGACAGATAATTACCCTAAACATCTCATTATTTTACTTGTTTTCTTTGTAAGAGTTGATTTTCCTCTACAGTTCTATGATGCAACGAAGCGACAGAATCTATCAGAATACTTCTAAAAGTGACTGCGATCCGTAAAGGGTTTCTGAAGCATTTTATTATATTAATTAGCTTCCAAGCCCAACAGAAGCAACGAGTGGATCATTTTCATCTGCTTACTATAGGAGCAACACCTAAGGACAGAGAGTATAACGAAACCATCTACAGCGAATGAATTTAAATAAACAAAAAGGAACTGACGTTAAAGCAGAGGGGATGGGATTTTTTTAATTTAATAAAAAAAACTTAAATTACTTTCTTGAGCGCCATGTTACTTAATGCAGATGAAAGTAGTTCCATATTTATCGCGATCTGGATGAAGATTAAAACTTAAATTACGCGGAATAACGCAAGTTGTCAAGATTTGTTTTACTCTGTTTTCAGTGAAGCAATATTACTGACGTTAATGCATCAGAAGTATGTAACTGTTTCCAAGTGTATCGCGATGTAATAAGAGCAGTAGTATTTAGTTAAGCGCGTGGGGATGTGTAAGGACAATCCAGACGGCACTGTCGATGCGCATAGTGAGGTGTCTTTGTTTCCAGAGATTACGAACTGTCTGCGCGTCGTATTACGATTCAGGTGAGACTCGGCCAGGTGGGCGACGTCCAATCTCTGGCTCCTGATTGGCTACTCTCACAGCAGGCGACCTTATCAACGCCCACGCTTCATAACTCACACTCCTTACTCCCTCAATATCGACAAGGGGGTGCAGTCAGGTGAATGTAATGTCTATTACTAACCAGCCTCTCAGCAGTCAAAATGGAGCCCGTCTGTATGGAGAGTTCTCGGAAGTCATTTGTTCCGTATATAAAATAACGCTCAATGCAGTTCCATCGTTTCTTACTGGTGGCTTTTAAATATGGTGAAAACGTGTATTTTGCACGAGAAGTATGCATTTCGCATGAGAAAAAACACATTAAACTAGTTAATACATACGTAGCCAAGAGAAGTTACCAACAGAGTATCACAGTTTATATGTTAGCCACAGAGCACAAACTATTCAGCAGTAAATTTGTTACTATTTACTGAAGGCGTCTAAATAAAATTCAGTGAATACAAAACAAATCATATTTTAACACTCCTACCGAATTAGAGACTTCTTAAAATGATTATAAAATCCTCATGTCACTTACTTTTCCACTTAACGAATTTTAACTTTAATTCTTTCAGCATTTTTGATAAACTATTCATCACTTCCATTCGTAATTTATGCTTACACATAAAACAAGATTTTTCCTACACCCTCTTGCCTGAAATAGAGTGAAAGTTTGTGGTCATGGTCATCTTTCCCCTTTCATGCATTACTTTTAGTTCTTACAACAATATCTTTCATTGTCTCATCACCAATATACGCCTTGTACACTCCCATGACCCTCTTCATCCTCCTCCTTTCTTCCAATGAATCCCATTCCAGTTCCTGCATCATATCGGTTACTGATTGCGTTCTGCGGTAATTTTCAGAGTCAAACCTAGCAGCCCTCCTCTGCACCCTCTCCAACTCCTGTATTTGATACCCATAATGTGGGTCCCATGCTACACCACCATATTCCAGCAATGGTCTGACCACAGTTTCGTAAAAATGACCTCATCACCCTTTCCAGTCAGTGGGGAACCTGGAAGCCTTTTCATACCGCCTACTCACCAGTTTCAACAACAAAAAATCATAAAATATGTTACTAACGGTTAATTGATTTATTTAGTTCTTTTAACGACGTTTCGGCAACTGCCATCGTTGCCTTCATCAGGTTAACTCTTACATACAAGGACAAGACACTGACTGACTCGCGAGCCAGTCCTGGCTCCTATAAATAGCCTGTTGCCAAGGGAAGCTATATATGGTATAATATAATAAAGTAAATGGATAGGGATTCATGGGAAAACAGGAGGAGCTTGAAGAGAGTCATGGGAGTGCACAGAGCGTATATCAGTGATGAGGCATGGGAAAGTATTGGTGGAAGAATTAGGAATAATGGATGGAAGGGAAAAGATGACCGTGACCACAAGCTGGCACTCGATTTCAGGTACAAGGGTGTGGGAAGATTTTTTTTGTCTGGGGTAAGGGGTCAGAGATTGGAATAAGTAATCAAGGAAGGTGATGAATAATCCACCGAAAACGCTTTCAACAGAAAAAGATGTCAATTCCGAAGCAGCTGAACTTGGCGATGATTCTGATACTGATTATTCCGACAGTTCTGGGAGTGATTCGATTACGTCAGATGAGCAGATGAGTGACGGTGAAGATGAAAACCGAGGAGACGTTTCAAATCATACTGACATACTTGCCGGTACAGCAGAAAATGAGGAGGAAGACGAACTAGTGAAAGCAATAAAACGTGAGAAGGAAAAAGTTAGGGAGGACCCAGCAGATATCCAGTGTGAAGATTTTATTGTTGACATTTCTTTACATCCTCATGAAAATGTTTTAGCTGTTGGCACTGTTGTTGGAGATATTGTACTGTAAGTAACTATTGTTAATTTCATGAGCATAATGGGAGTGTACAGGGCATATACTGGCGATGAGGCATGGAAAGATATTGTAATAGGTATGAAAAGTAGTGCATGGAAGGGAAAAGATGACCATGACCACAAGCTTGCACTTGATTTCAGGCACAAGGGTGTGGGAAGATTCTCTTTTTTAGGTAAGAGTGTCAGGGATTGGAATGAGTTACCAAGAGAAATGATGAATAATTTACCGAAAACTTTGAAAGAATTTAAAGATAAAATTTGTAGAGGGCAAATGTAGGTGGGCGCAGGATAGGGGGAAGATGGGTGTGTAGGGAAATTGCCACCGGAGCCTGTGCTCCATTGCTATTAAATTAAATTAAATTAAATTAAAGAACTTAAAATTCGTATATGGCAAAATTAGGAGAGTACAAGAAAGGAGGAAGATGGGTGTTGAGTGAAATTTCAAACTAAGCGTGCGCTCTCTCGCAGTGAAGTTAAATTAAATGAATTATATTAGGTGGATGCTTTATAACAATTGTTATTGGGCGGATTCTGCTACAGTACTTGGGAACCAAAATTACAACCGATGGTCGAAGCAGGAATGATGTTAAAAGCAGAATAGCACTAGCAAAAAGAGCCTTCATGAAAAAGAGAAATCTTTTAGTTTCAAATATTGATCTAGGACTTAGAAAAAACTTTTTAAAACTCTTTGTGTGGAGCACAGGACTTTATGGTAGCGAAGCATGGACCATAGGAATACAAGAGAGAAAGAAAATTGAAGCATTTGAAATGTGGCGCTTTCGACGGATGCTGAAAATTAAGTGGACAGATAAAGTACGAAACGAACGAGTTTTGGAAAAGAAATTTGTGGAAGAAGCTCACAGAAAGAAGAGACAGGCTGGTAGGTCATATTTTGAGACATGCAGGATTGGTTAATTTGCTGGTGGAGGGAACAGTCGAAGGTAAGAACTGTAGAGGAAGGCAGAGATTAGAATATATGAAGCAGATAATTGAGGTCGTGGTTTGTAAGGGACATGTATAAATGAAGAGGTTAGCGCAAGGTAGGAATGGATGGAAGATTACATCAATCCAGTCGAAAGACTGACGACAGCAAAAAAAAAAAAAAAAAAAAAAAAAAATGCAGAGAAGTAACATAGAAAAATTATCTCGTCAATTATGTCCCCCAGAATTTGTTTCATAATGAAAATTGGTGTTACAGATACGGTGTGGGAGAAATTATATGTCTGCTCCTTTGTATGTTTGCTGAACGCGATGCTTTAAAGAAAAAACACTTGTGAACTGTCGAGCTAAGTAAAGGCTTTCGCCAGGGAAATAACCCACTTTCTCAAGAAGAACGAACAACGGTTCCCGCCGGTAATGATCGGTCAATCAGGAGCAAAGTGCACCCAACGCTCTGTGTACTTGGTGGAGCCTTTGAGACTCTGGGCACGCGTGTTGTCCGCGCCCTGTCATCCGCCAGCGACGCGCGTCTGCGACGTGTCCGCTGTCCGTGTCCGGCGGTCCTCGGAGGACGGGCGGGGAGGGGGGGGGGCGGCCAATGGCGAGGCGGGCGGCGTTTATTTAACGGGGCGGCGGCTGAGCGCGGCGCCTGTACGATGCCCGCCCGCACGGCACTGGCGCTGCTGCTACTGTGCGCCGCCGCCGCCGCCGCCGCCGACGGTGAGTGTCCTGCACGCGGTCGCCATACTCCATCCAGCACTCACTGTCCTAAATGAATAGTGGTCCCACGATAATTTGTATGCTTTAATTATCAACTGTGTATTCATTTATTCGGGATAATCATCTATTAGCTATGATTATAGATCTGGTTTAATTATGTGTTTTTAAATGCATATCTTTTTTGGTGTTGGCTACTTTGTTAGTAAAATTAACCGTTATATATTCCGTTTTATGTCCTTCCATCTGACATACTCTCATAACTTCTCAACCGCATAATTTAAAAATTTGAATTTCCACATTACTAATCTTAACGTGGCATTAATATGAAATTTCGAAATATCATGTGGGTAAAAATTATTATTAAAAATATAAAGGGGTTTAGCGGGATGCTGAACAAAATAATTGTTTTAGGTAATCTTTACGGTTATCAAATAAAGCCTGATAAACAGCAGAATCTGAAAATGTTCGGATTTTGCTTTTTATTCGACTCTTTGCCCAAAAACCTTCTGGAAACGGAAAATTTTATTGAACAATTTTACAAAAGTTATCATCAATGCTCATATTTGACACTACTATATTCCTGGAATGAAAAATCGAATGAGGCGATTAAATTATAAGTCATAATGGTGATAAAAGCGGTGTTGTATAGAAATAGTATGATGCTTGTCTGCATTCTGACTCCATGCTGCAGCCTCCGCAGTGGAGACGTATTTGATTACGCGTGCGACTTCCAATTTGTTTCTTTCACTTTCGTCCCTTGATGTGGCACAGCAGCGTATGTCTTTATTTCCAGCGCTCGTCTTGCATGTTTCTCGATAATTTTGCGCTGGGCAGCCCCGATACCACGCGCGTGGCAGCGAGCTGACTTCGCGTTCCAGTGGACGCAGGTTCGAGTCCGGGTCGGGGTACGGGTGGTTTTAATTGAGTGCTGCTCCGTCCTGTGTTGTTTCTACACTACAGACAGTCGAGATGAACAATAAGAAACACACACCTGCCTGAGAGGCTGCAACGCCGACTGCTATGAAAAATAATCAGGTATAAACTTTGCTACGTACGAATCTCGCTTAAGACAAAATTTAAATCAATGTAAATACAAGACACCTGAAGATGGATCCACGGGGTCCGAAATCCATTGTGTAGTGCAATAAATTTGCATTCAAGTGACTGAGGGCTGTGTTTCATTATACCTTTTGTCTAATAAAATTATTATTTCTACTAGCGGAACAGTGCGGAAATTCTGAAGTTCCGCGAAAGGGTGTACGTTGGTTCTGCGTTGTAATTCTGAAGAAAATACGATGATATGCGTCGTAATAATAGTGACACCGTATCTGAGCCGTGTTTAAGTAACGTGTCCGGAGAAAATATGTTGATAAGCGGAATTTATTAAAATAATACCTGTATCAAAACATACTGTTGCAGAAATTGTATATTTCTATTTTTCTTGGGCGTATTTAGGGTAGTAATTTAAAAATGTAGGATATTAATTGAATTATTGAATCGAATAGATGTGCAAAACACTAGAGTTAAAAGTCCAAACTGTAAACAAACAGTAAAATGTGCGGATCCAGATTAGGAATTCATCGAAGCGGAGAAGTTGATCTTTAAAACATTGCCTCATTTATCGAGTTTGGCTAAGTGTGGTGGAAAAAAAAGATCTTTCACGAAAAATCACCTTCTAGAAATAATATAGTAAGATTATTTGGTTACGAAGTGTTTTTGGAATTATTCGGGTCAAACGTTTGTTTGTTATGCTTGGCGAGCTGTTTTTTTTTTTTTTTTTTTTTTTTTTTTTTTTTTTTACTATGGCTTTACGATTCGTCGACGTCGAGGTCATTAGAGGTGGGTTGGGATTGGAGACAAGGAGTGGGAAGGAATTCGGCCATGGCCTTTTGAAGGAAGCATCCCGGCATTCGCCTGGAGTGATTTGGGGAAACCATGGAAAACCCAAATCTGGATGCCCAGACGGGGATTCGAAGCACCGTCCTCCCGAATGCGAGGCCAGAGCTTTAACCACTCACCCACCACGATCTGTTTTGAGTCTGCGTATTTAAACGTCTATATATTTTAAGGTTCTGAATAAAACTCGGTGCCCTTACAGAGTCCGTCGTTGGTACGTCTGTCACAACTTATAAGGGAGCGTGCATAAACTACGTGGCTCGGACTGGGGGGGGGCGGGGGTTGACTGGAAAGCTACGCTGGGATAGGTAAAAAAAGGGGGGGGGGGGGCGTTTCCGAGCCAGACCACGTAGCTTGCCATTCACATTATTTGTCACAGTGAAAATGAGGTACAGAAAACACAACAGCAGGCAAATACTTATTCCATTAATTTAATTATCTCCGTATGTAATTTACAATAATCTGACAAGAGAAAACAGTACAAAATGTCTTCTAGAATCGATAGGGAAAAAAGCTACGTGTTACGTGGGCGGGGGGGGGGGCTACGTGGGGGAGAGGGGGTCCACAGGAGGCCAAAATGGAGCCACGTGGTTTATGGACTCTCCATAACCTGTCAACCTTGCAACTTAAAATTTTTTTAGTTGTTCATTACTTTTTTTTTTTTTGCTAACCTTAACGAGACTACAACAGAAGAGTTCGAAAAATTATGCTGGGAGAAAATAATTAAATAGTTGTAAAGGGTTTAACTGTAGGACTGAAGAAAATATTTTTATTTTTTTTAGATAATAATTAAGAGTATTAACTAAAAGCTCGCAAAACACTCAGTCTAGAAATGTTAGGATTTCCCTTTTACTCAGCATTTGTGGAAGTTTTTGGCGAAAGTACTGATTCGAATGTTCTTTTAAAATTTGCAGTGATATGTAGCCAGGTAAATAATACAGGAAAACAATAGCCATCTTTGTGGAGGACATAGCTTTCACCATATAACTAAACAAACGTAAGAATGGACATTTTTCCTGCGTTTGATTACAACGAACTCTTGATGGGTGTGCCGCCCGATTGTGTTGTGCGATATTATTTATTGTAATAGCTGAGTTTGCTTTATGTTTTTACACTGACGAAGTCTTCGCGTAAGATTAGGGTTAACGTAACGAACTGTAAGCATAAATACGGGCAACCCTGATAACATCGTCACTAGTTCAGTCAAATATGGATCTCATCCGAGTCATCAATATGTTGAATCAAAAGGTTTTCGCGCACAAAAATCAGTTACAAGCTCTTACTGAAACCGCCAGCTATGTCCAGACTCCATAACTGAACTACGATATTTATTAATATTGCTCTTAACTTCCATTGCACCGATCAAGACGTATTTTTTTGTGCTGAGAAATAATCCTGTATATTTGTTCTGTTCAGAACAATTCTTTTTCTCAAATAATAAAAAGGCTGTACTGATGAATAAGGTATCGGTACTTAGGATTTTTTACCGACTTCTAGCATATACTCGTTTTAGGTTAGAACGCATGATTTGATTAAAATTACCTTACAAAAAAATTGTAGGCGTCGCTTCTTGACTGGGCGCGCCTACAATCTGCCGAGCGGCACGCCCGCGTGACAGAGCAGTCAGTTGTTATTTCACAGGAAAACGATCTGAGTTCAGGACTGGCCATATGCTTCCCATTTACGCGAAATTTTCAAGTGAAAATAATTCGAAGGTAAATATAGTTTTACCATGAAAATGGGAATAACAGAAAGTATGCATTAACAGGCATCAGAATACATCACAATGTCCTAATAAAAAAAAAAAAAAAAAAAGACTCAAAATAGCACATCACATCACGAACTAATTCAACCGATCCTATACAAATAGCCAGAACACAGTTTCGATTGAATGAGCATTAAGAAGTCTCGAGGTTGAAAGAGCTGCATTAATATATGCCAAATGTTGTATGTATTCATGGACAACTTGTGAAACCTCTCAGAATAAAAATGTGTTAAACTTATAAACATCCGAAGAGTTATAATTTTATAAATAACTCCGTCCACAAACAACTGTTTACGTGAATTTTATTTTATTTTATTCCCCAGACGCGTTTCGCCCTCATGGTGTAGGGCATCATCAGCGCAGATACAGTGGTAATCCTCACATGCCGGTCTGGAACAGCACCTCATACACTTTTCCTGGAGGTGTTTTTCTAGACCGGCATGTGAGAATTACCACTGTATCTGTGAGTACAGTGTGTACATATGTGTATATATGTGTAAATATTTGTACTACAGATAGTAATTGTAATAATACACATGTAAAAACACATTTACAGCCACTGATGATACCTTACACCACAAGGGTGAAACGCGTCTGGCGAATAAATTAAAATTCACCAAAATAGTTGTTTTTGTAGACGGAGTTATATATAGAATTATTGTTCGACAACTGCGGAAATATGGCCTTTAACCAGATTATTAACGTGAAGGATTGTTAGTTCTGTCCAGTCGCTAATTGAGCATGGTGTGCTGAGTAGAGGAATTCTTGAAAGGTGGAAAGATTTAGCGTAGAAAATGCAGTATCAAAAGAGGTGGGAATTAATATGGGAGTGCCACAGGGTAGCGTATTGGGACCGCTGCTATTCATTACTCTATTGAATGACTGTGTTGTTTGCAGACGACGTAACGGTATATAACAGGAACTAAACTGGGATGAGTATAAATCCAAAGACAAGTTAGCATATTAGATATACACATAAAAAAACGAAAGATTAATTTTTGATTATACGGTGTGGAAGTGCAAATATCTTAGCATACGTTTTCACAATAAACACTTGGGCAGGACACATTTGACATGTGGTAGGAAAAGATTTCAAAATTAGTGCTTTTTTTCTTAAATTCTTTAAGTACAATATAACCACCCAATTACTTAATTTTAAATTCTTCAAGTTTTACAGGAAAATTGTTCGTCATTTTCTATGGTTTCCCTTTTCTTTCAGTCCTCGGCTCCGTTATACACAAAAGAAAATTTTCGAACCTTCTCACTGCTGAATCAAGGTGCCATTTAAAAATAATTTTGTTGAAGATCAAATCAAGCTAATTAATCTGTTTTCTTTTCTAATAAACAAAACAATATACAATACGATACGATACAATACGAAAACAGTTAAGTGTTTAAGCTTTACAAGTCCATCAGTCGTTGCTAAGGAGTTGTCTGGCGACTTGTTACCTAAGGTCTCTTGCTAACACTTCAGTAGTGGCTACGCTTGACGTCATCAATTCGGTCTTGTAATCTTGTAATCAGTTTTTCCATTCCAGACTAAACATCGTGTTTTTTCTACATAAGTTGCTTATTTTATTGACTCTTCTGTTCGCACAAAATTTAGTACAATTTTGCCTCTTGCTTATGGAATTTCAGCTTCCAAATTCATTCGGTATTGATTTTGGAAAACATTTTATTTTATAAACTATCTTTCGCATCCACAAGAAGTGAAAACTAGAATCACAATGGCAAAGGAAGCTTTCAATAGAAAGAAAATTTTATTATGCGGAAGGCTGGATAAAAAAAAAGCTGAAGAAAAAAGTAGCTAGATGTTTTGTATGGAGTGTAGGACTGTATGGGGCGGAAACATGGATGCTACGCAAAGAAGACGGGGGTTGGAAGCTTTCGAAGTGTGGATATGGAGGAGGGTGGAAAAAATGAGTTGGAAAGACAAAGTAAGGAATGATAAAGTGCTGGAACGAGTAGGAGAGGAAAGGTCACTCATAAAAACAATAAGGAACAGAAAAAGGAACTGGATTGTTCATGTGTTGAGGAATGAGTGCCTGCTTAAACTGCTCTGGAGGGGATTGTAAACGGAGGGAAAAGGAGTCGGCGAAGGAAGAAAATGATGGATGACATAATGATAAACGGGAAATATATGCAGACTAAGAGAATGGCGGAACAGAGGGAGGCGTGGAGGGCTGTCACTATGCGTGGACCTGCTGTATAGCAGAGAACCCTTCATGATGGATGATGATGATCATCATCCCAAAGAGGCTACAATTTACATAACTGTTTTAGAGGTAACTGAAATTTGGGTTAGCTTTCTTCTATTTCGTTGTCCTTATTTACAATTGACATCTGGAAGACCATAGTATTAGGTAAAAAACACAAGAAATTAAAGTTTGTTTGATTGCGGTGTGGATAAGGAATTGCTTATCGAAGGCGTGAACTTTAATTATGATGGCATGAGTTATGATAAACTCAACAACGCAGGACGCATTGGACAGGCAGCAGGAAAAGTTTTCAGCAGCTTTCATTTCTTCAAGAAGGTTATGTAGGAGAGGAGTAAGGGAACTGGATTTCAAAACATGGGTTATTCCGTTACCTGAATTATTATTATTATTAGGAATACGGCAGTCAAGTATAGGAACCATATTTTGGGCATCAAATGCAGGAGCTTGAAGAGGTGCAAAGAAGAGCTGATGGATTTGTCTCTGGAAATTAGTGCAGAACGTTATTAGTAAGTAATATAATAAAGGATCTGCAAGACAGGAGGAGGATGAAGAGGGTCATGGGAGTGTACGGGTGATGAGGTGGGGAGAGACATAGGTAGAAAGTTAGGAATAATGGAAGAGATGACCATGGCCACAAGCTGGCACTCGATTTAAGGTTTAAGGAAGAGGGAATATTTTCTTTTGTAGGTGAAGGTGTCATGGTTTGGTATAAATTTCCTATTGAATGTACCAAAAACACTGAAATAATTTAAAATTAAAATCTCTGAGGGGCCGAAGTATGGGGGCGAGGGAAATAAATTAGAAGAATTCGGGATAAAATCAAGAAAGCAGAAGAGAGGTGTGTGGGGAAACAGCCTCCCTAGCACACGCAATACTGCGCTGCCCTGACCAACTAGTCAGAGCTTCCGCCTGTTTGCACAGTTTAAACACGGAAGATTCTCTGCTCTTCTTTACTACAAAACACATTACATCGCGACAGATATTACGAACTTATTGCCATCATTCACTATGGACATTAAATTAATTTCAATTTTCGGTCTTGATGACAAGATTGTGTTTTCATCACATTTAATTTTAGACATTCTGCTTTCATTTTATTTTTATTTTTTTTACCAAGTCCTCTTCTTCTTCTCTTCGATATCGGCCATCTAAGGACCACGAAAAGTAATCCCGTGCATTCATTTACATGCTTCTTTTCTTGTCTTCCAATAGTTCTTCATCCTTTCACTTTGGTGTTTCCTCCTTTCTTCCGTCCATATCTGACTACATTTACTCTTGTCCTTCTCCTTAAAACCCTTGAAATATTGTATCAATCTCCTGAAAGTTGCTCTGACTTGTATTACATCTTCTGTTATTCCGATCTCAATCATATCTTTCTTTACTCCTTGGATCCACTGGTTGCCCTTCTTACTCTTGTAAACATGGTTGAAAATTCTTACTGTAAGTCTATTGTTATCCATTCTCATTATGCGACCAAAAAAACTGATTCTCCTCTTTCTGATCGTGTCTGACATTCTTTCAGTTTCTTCTTCTTTGTATAGATCTTTATTCCTCCGTTGTCTAAACTCATCATTTTCAATTTTTAGTGGTCCCCAAATTTTTCTCAAGATTTTCCTTTCCCTCTTCTCTACCTTTTTCTCCTGTTTTCATCATTTAATTGATAACATATACTACATTACCGACAATGTCGACACCCGATGCGAATCGATTTGCTTTTCGTCCACTTTTCCTTATTTTTTATGTGCTCGCAATAAATTAAAGATTTAGCCCATAACAAATAACCTTTTATTTCGCCTTCCACAAGCCGAAACTTTTGTATTTTCTGCAGTTGTTGTTTGTTGTTTTTCCCATAATGTTAATTAGTTCACTTACCTTAATTTCGATACAACCACGTCGATAAGGGCAAGGGCAGTTGCTCATGTCGAGCAGTATGCCTCCACTAGGTTGTGGAATGTGATTGGTCTATGCGTCGGCGTGTTGTGACTCCACGCACGTAGTTCATCGAGATGGAGTTGGTCCCCGGCGTCCGCTAGCAACGTCCGCACTTCTGCCCTCACCTGACTGAACGTCTTTCTGCGGTTGTCAAATCTGAAAGCACAAATTCAGTCTGTGAATTCCGAAGCACGCTCTCGCTGTGTTCGTAGCACCTACCTGCACTCACTGTGTCTTTAAACCAGTACAGCGCTCGTGGACCAGAGGGACTTTTTTTTTTCTTCTTTTTCTTGCTTAGGCTTTACGCCTCGTTGGCAGCGAGGTCATTAGAGGCGGGATGGGATTGGGGCAAGGAACGGAAAGGAATTCGGCCATGACCTCTTGAAGGAAGCATCCCGGCATTCACCTGGAGACATTTGGGGAAAGCATGGAAAACCCAAATCTGGATGCCCGGACGGGGATTCGAACCCGCGTCCTCCCGAATGCGAGGCCAGAACGCTAACCGTTACACCACCACGCTCGGTGGGGCTCTGTCTTTTCTCCGTCCACTTATAATTAAGTATTATCATGAATTGTCATCTGCATCAGGGATAAAACCAATAAAAAAGGATCTGAGAATAGAATATAAGTGATCTTCAGTTCATTATCATTCAAATGAATTAGGTATAAGCCAGCAATAATCACAAGATTAGTATCACGCTTTCCCATGATACGGACACAAGAACCATTAATTTCGGAATTTTTATATGACTGTATACGGATCAGGCAAAAACCAACAAAACCACTTCGTCGAGAAGCTTTTTCAGTAACTTAAGTTCTGATATTATGTCGGCAAGCTGAATTTAATGGATCAGTAGTAGACCATATGTTCCCATGAAAAGGAGTTAATTGAGGCATTAGAGAAGGTCCAAATAACAGCCACCCGATTCGTGACAGGTATATATACTTGGAAGGAAAGCGTAAGTGCGATGTTGAAGGAGTTAGGCTGGGAAGAGCTGGATCACCGAAGGCGTTGCTCTCGACAGAAGCTAATAGAAAAATTCACGACTGACATATTTCGGAATGACAGTAAACAAATATTGCTACCAGAAACATTCGTACCTAGGAATGACCGCATGTAAGATAGGAGAAATCAGGGCTAGAACCGATTCTTTTCTGTATTCATTTTTTTCCGCGAGCGATTAGGGAATGGAATAGAAAGGATTTACCGGGCGAGTAAACTTAAAATCCGACAGGAGTAGCTTTCGATAAAGCACTCCGGCCATCCTGATATGGGTTTTCCATGGTTTTCCCGGATCACTCCACGCGAATGCGGGGATGGTTCCTCACAATAGCCCATGGGCGCCTTCTGCCATATCCCTTATATTCCTTCCAAACCATCACCCTTTCGGATAGGTGCAATGCACCCTCCGCCACACACTTTTAGTGAATCGCGGAGTAATAGTAGTAGTAATAATAGTAGAACCACGAGTGACTATCAGGAAGTCCAGTGCACTGTGTCACTGACCCAAAATCGTTACCGAGCGTGGTGGGTGAGCGGTTAACGCTCTGGCCTCGCATTCGGGAGGACGGCGGTTCGAATCCCCGTCCGAGCATCAAGATTTGTGTTTTCCATGGTTTCCCCAAATCACTCCAGGCGAATGACGGGATGTGCCCTTCAAAAGGCCATGGCCGAATTCTTTCCCATTCCTTGCCCCTCATCCTTTCCCGTCTCTAAAGACCTCGCTGTTAAGCAGATAAAAAAAAAGGCAGAAGCAGCTCGATTACAGAAGATGTGTCAGCGTTACATTGTGAGTAGTTTACGCGTCCAGAAGGTGTATGAAGTTTGCTCGTTTTTGTTGTCGGTTGATGAAAACAGCTGGTCTCCACTAGTGAGAGATGTGGCCTCGTTGGAGTTTCTTTGCTTCGCGGCGCAACAGGTGGCCATTCCTGTTGTGGGTCGCCACTCACTGGCAGCACAAATGTAACATGAGCGGCTCGTTTGTCGGCGAGATGTTGGGAGATGGCGGACCACTGAGGAGGAAATATTGAACACGTTACTGCCGGGAAGGGTGACAGGAATTGGAAGAACTTACCAATTGACGAATAATTTACCAACAACTCTGAAGTAATTAAAATTCGTAAATCGCAAAAGTAGACGAGGAAGGAATTTAACACTCAAATTATATAAAATAATTTAAAAAAATAAAATAAATAGATGACTAAAGGAATTGTCACCAGAGCGCGTGATCCATCGCAATCTACTGTATAATTCCCTAAGCTCACTCACCTCGGTAGCTATTGGCTGGAGAACGGTGTCACGTGTCAGCCTTCCCTCGCAAAAACAGCGACCAGAGATAGCATTAGAAGGAATTCGTGGTTATGTCCACAAATTAATAGCTAAGCAACTGCTACCAAATTAATCACCATAATACATTCATTAAGTTTGCTTTTCGTAGAATTTCATAGTTAAAAAAATATTGATAAATTTTGCGGCTGAAAAAACGCTGAATTGCTTTTCAGTAACATGTTGCTAATGAAAGCGATATAAAAAAAGTTAAATTACTCGTGGTCTCTGCTGTAACCACGAATGCGGATTGTCATTACGGCTCAGCATAAACATCAATTTAATTAAAACTTTCACTAATGTTGTTGCTTGACTAAAGTTAATGTATTACAGTTTAATTTTTTTTAGGTATTTTACTGACCACTTTTGTCAGTGGTCTTTGTTCATGTTCGCTGTACGTGAGTTATTAGGTTATGGTAAGTGGACATCAGACCAAATATGTCACCGAATCGAGTATTCTGGCAATTCATTTCTTCGGAGTTGCTCAACTGTTTAATAATATGGAATGTGTATTAAGTTCTCTGGCCTTTACAAATACGATGACCAATGGTTACATTATGAGTGTTTGCCCAGTCTCAATAAAAAAAAACAACGTGATGCTTTCGAAGTAAACAGAAATTTTGCAGAGTGAATTTTAAGGGTCAAATACAAGTCAAGTTTCTATTTAAGCATTTATACGATTGCGCTATCGTCCCTGTTCGTTTTAATACCTACCTCTATTAATGCTTCCGAGTTCTTCAAGCTCAAGAGATTTTATTCACCCAGAAACACAGGTCAAGCTTGTATTGGGTCAAATCAGGTTAATCTGTCATAATCTTTGACCCTAAAAACTGGAACTAGACACCACATTGAAAACCAATTTATTCCCGTAGACAAATTAATTACAGTAAGTAAGTTATAAAACTACATTCGTTATGCAGATTGCTCTAAGGTGAAACCGGTTTTTTTTTTTTCTTTTAATTTGGTAAGGGAGCTCAAAAGAAGGGGGGAGGGTCTAGAAAAATCTCACCGAATCTTATTTAAACGGAATAGAGGTCAGTAAAATTCTCATGTCAACTTTTTAATTTAAAGAAAATACATTTTATAACGGATAAGATTTTGTGTTTCAAAATGTGGAACATAGAAGACACCAAGAATTAACGCTTAGGTGTTTACTGGCATGAAACATGTCAAATAAATTTAATTATTTAAAAATTATAATCTCAGAATTCCCCCGGTCCCCACCGCATATTACCAAATCCCACCAAGGGTGAAGCGGTGTCAAAATTTTAAGAAAAGCACCTCACGTAATTAATGAGCGGTCCCCCCTGGCGACCTGATTTTCTGCTGATGTAATATCTCTGCTGGGAGCTGATGTAAGATCTCTGCTAGAACTAAACAATAAGGTTGGCTGTGTCGGCTAGACGCTGGATGCGACAGAACAGGGACGACAGCTGAATTGGAGAAAGATAAGAAATACGTTCGTTTATATCAAGATGAAGAAGATGTTTTAGTTAGTGTAACAGAAATAAAGAATTGTTAACAACTGGAGTAAAGATAAAAGAAGACTCATTATTAAATATAAGTTTGCTTCACTTCCATTTTGGTATCGATACGTGACGTTTTAAATTGGCGTCCAGTGACAGGACGAATCTTATAGAACTTGAAAATCTATCGACACGTTAAAAGGAGATACTATAGCATGATGGCTGATATCTTGTATTATACTGGAGTGAGCACCATTAGCCTTTCCCAGAACAGACAGTCTGCATCTCCCCAAAGAGACAAACGAATTTCCTTGTGCAAACAAGGAAGCTGTGAGGAGGTGTGTTATTGATCTGTGTGCAGACACTCGATACGACCTCAAAAGCGCCGCAACGCGCCCTTCAACTGTCAGCGGTACCAGGAAACCATAGCGTAGTGGGCGAGGAGTGGGCAGAGGATGGAGGCCGTGTCCTGTGCAAAGTAACCATCCCGGCATCCGCTGGGAGTGATCAAATGCCTCAGAAAGGTCTCCTTCCACACTATACGGTTTTGACCGGACGGCAGAAAATCGTACGGCGATATTCTTTCAGTGGCGTGAAGGAGAGCATGGCCCCTTTCACATTACACGGCGGCGGCAAAACGCCGTCCGGTCGCCGCGTAGCAGCCATCCACTGCCACTGCAATACACGGCAGCCGGACGGCGACAGATAACTCAGCGGCCAAATGCACGCTTTCACATTACACGGCGACGGCAAAACGCCGTCCGGTTGCCGCGTGGCAGCCATCCACTGCCACTGCCATACACGGCAGCCGGACGGCGACAGATAACTCAGCGGCCAAATGCACGCTTTCACATTACACGGCGGCGGCAAAACGCCGTCCGGTTGCCGCGTGGCAGCCATCCACTGCCACTGCCATACACGGCAGCCGGACGGCGACAGATAACTCAGCGGCCAAATGCACGCTTTCATATTACACGGCGGCGGCAAAACGCCGTCCGGTTGCCGCGTGGCAGGCCACTGCCATACACGGCAGCCGGACGGCGACAGATAACTCAGCGGCCAAATGCACGCTTTCATATTACACGGCGACGGCAAAACGCCGTCCGGTCGCCGCGTAGCAGCCATCCACTGCCACTGCCATACACGGCAGCCGGACGGCGACAGATAACTCAGCGGCCAAATGCACGCTTTCACATTACACGGCGGCGGCAAAACGCCGTCCGGTTGCCGCGTGGCAGCCATCCACTGCCACTGCCATACACGGCAGCCGGACGGCGACAGATAACTCAGCGGCCAAATGCACGCTTTCACATTACACGGCGGCGGCAAAACGCCGTCCGGTCGCCGCGTAGCAGCCGGACTGCGGCCGATAACTCAGTGGCGTACGCGGCCAAATGCACGCTTCCACATTAGACGGTTTTAAATCGTACGGTCGTGTCCTCGAGCTAAAGTAGTCGGTGTTTGGCTATTATTGCTTCATTATTCCTCTCAAAATATGTTTGCTCTCTTCTGTGTATTCCATTCTGCTGTGTTATATTGTTCAGTAAAGACATATTGAATTATTTGCGTAGATTTTCTTTCAGTTTCCAATATCTTAATCACCTATTTCAAGAATATGGTACAGTATTGTATAGCATAGTACAGTATGCACAAAAATTATATATATATATATATATATATATATATTTTGTCGACGGTTATATAACATTAATGCAATGATTTGCTTACGATCCACATGAAGCTTCTAATACAAAAAGCCGAGCCGGAAAAAAAAAAGGTTCCAGTTTCTGCCGTCCGGTCAAAACCATATAGTGTGAAAAGATCCTTACGCTAACAACTGGGCCTCCCTTGTCCATTCCATCCGAAATATCTTTAATGTATGGTAGCCCACTAAATGGATGTCCTCTCCCAAACTCATCGACTCGGTGGATGAGCAGTAACACTCTGGCCTCGCATTTGGGTTTTCCACACTTTCCCAGAATCAATCCAAGCGAATGCTGTGATGCTTCCTTCAAAAGGGCGATGGCCAAATTCCTTCCCCTTCCTTGCCCTCAATCATTCCCCAGCTCTAATAACCTCGACGTCGACGGCACGTGAAGGCATAAGGAAGTAAAATAAAAGAATAAACCTTTCCAAAGCCCATATTCCTTCCCACACAGACATTCCTGTAGTGGCTCTCCATCAGCATTCCAAACTACTGATGTCAGACTAATTACCCTGTAATTTTCACTCTAATTTCGTTTACCCCATTTGTAGCATACATTGCTAGTTACAATAAATATAAGAAATTCGTACTTGCCTTCATAAACAACAATTTCTTTTATTTCACTATATTACTCTTCTAATAATTTCCATTGCACATTATACAATTACTTTTTCTTAATTCAAATTATCAAGCAATGTAATTCATTTCATAGTCTACAGATTCTTTCTTGCGATCCGATTCCATTCGCATAACCCTTCTTTGTCGCCGAGCCAACGATTCTCTTTTACACGCCCGTGGAGGAAGGAATATATGGAGACGACGCAAGGGACCTTCACCCATGGAGGAATATTCCTTCCTCCATGCCTTCACCACGCATTGGAGTGAAGCAGAGTAGAGAGAAATAGGGACAGGAGGTCGCCATATTGGTCGCCCAAAGAAACACGGGGAAAAGGCACAAAAACCTCAAGGGATTCATACGACAATAGTGGCATCGCAATTTGATGTTGGATTATTATGTAACTCGACGAGAAAGACTAAAAATGAAGAATAATAGTTCTCGAGATATACTGTCTCAAAAGTGAGGTGTTTTGGGTTGAAATTCTGAAGAAACATTTCCCCAAGGTAAAATTTGGTGTTAGATTCTTATGTAATACGACGAGACAAATCGAAAATAAATAATAAAATCTTTCGAAATATCGCTTAGTTCTCAAGAGATGCTGTCGCAAAAGTGAGGTGTTGTAGGTTGGAATTCGGAAGAAAAATATGATAATGTGATAATAGATTCTTATGTAACACGACGAGAGAAATTGAAAGTAAACAATAAAAATTTTCGATATCTCGTTTAGTTCTCGAGACATGCTGTATCCAAAAGTCAGAAGCTTAAATGGGAGTAGTAGACATTGCGATACGCGATACACGTTGTGTCACTAACATGGTGCTTATGAAATTACTAACAACTAATAATAAATTGTTTGTCCCTTATGGTACTGGCTGCATTTCAACCTACACACATTTCCATTAATATTTTCATCTACATATATACTCTGCAATTCACAAAATTGTGGGTGGCAGAGGGTGCTCAGCACCAAAGCTAATCTCTTTGCTGTGCATTCCAATCCCTAATGGTACGAGGGAAAAAAGAATTCATATAAGAATCAGTCCGGCACCTTATTTCTCTAATTTTATCTTTCCTGACTCAAATAGGTTGGTGGAAGAAGTATTTCACTACACTCAAAAGAGAAAGTGGGAGTACGCATGTTTTCCAATAAGTTTGAACGAAACGTGTGTCGTCTATCTACCAGAGACTCCCAGCCTAGTCTACTAATCAGTTCTGTGACGCTTTCATAAGTACTGTAGCAAGCGGTCACGAATCGAGCGGCTCTTCTCTGTACTTTCTCTATACTTTCGATCAATCCCTTATGAAACGGGTCCCAAATGGCACAACAATAATCCAAATGTGGACGCACAAGAGATTTGTACGCTATCTCCTTTGTTTGTTCATTACAATTTTTCAAGATTCGACCTATGAATCGCAGCCTAGAATTTGCTCTACCTACTAACGAATTAATGTGTATGTCCCATTTCATGTTCCTTTGTACTGTTACTCCCAAATATTTCATAGAATCGACCATATCAATAACTGAACTGTTTAACTCGTTTTTCTGAACAATCGGATTCTTTTTGTTAGTTATGCTCATTGTCTTGCACTTTTTACAATTTGGAGTAAGTTGCCACTCAGCGCACCAAGCCAAAATAACATCCAGATCGCGCTGAATTTCTAAGCAATCGGCCAAATTTCTTACTTCCCTATAAATAACCGCATCATCAGCAAACAAACTATGTAGACACACCTAAGCACATTAAATGCATCGCGAACTAAATTTCGGGTATCATCAACGTTTGCTTCATAACGTTTAATAGTTCACACAGCACAAATTATTACAATTAATTTCATCGCACACTTTCAGTGCAAACTGAACTGGACTAAAGCTTGCAGAATACCATATTCATTGTATCGCGATGTAAACCTGACCCACATAAATTAGACTTCCAACGCTTGTTTACAGTAAGGCTAGCCTTTCATGCGCAAAGTAGTAACACATGCTGATTGTCTACACTACACCAAAAAAATTTGAGAACGACATTATCCTACCGAGCTGGGTGGTGTAACGGTTAGCGTTCTCGCCTCGCATTCGAGAGGACGGTGCTTCGAATCCCCGTCCGGGAATCCAGATTTGGGTTTTCCATGGTTTCCCAAATCACTCCAGGCAAATGCCGGGATGCTTCCTTCAAAAGGCCATGGCCGAATTCCTTCCCATTCCTTGCCCCCATCCTTGCCCCCCATCCTTTCCCGTGTCTAAAGACCTCGCTGTTAAGAGACGTAAAGCGGATAAAAAAAAGACATTAGCCTGTTGAGAGCGATGAATAAATTTATTACGATGGGCCCTAATGTTGCAGTTACCTATCAGACACTTCAACAACAATAATTACAATACGACTTAATTATGAAACGTTATTCCAGATTGTTTCCTATATTGTCTGTTTCTGCAACCGTATGCAACACAACTTGGCATTATAGAAAAGTTTAGAATATTAGTAAATGAACTATTCTCAGCAGCAGACTCAGTGCAAACT
>JARYHS010012519.1:231194765-231236039 GCA_031002005.1 Vandiemenella viatica | reverse complement strand
ATATGTGTATATATGTGTAAATATTTGTACTACAGATAGTAATTGTAATAATACACATGTAAAAACACATTTACAGCCACTGATGATACCTTACACCACAAGGGTGAAACGCGTCTGGCGAATAAATTAAAGTTCACCAAAATAGTTGTTTTTGTAGACGGAGTTATATATAGAATTATTGTTCGACAACTGCGGAAATATGGCCTATTACCAGATTATTAACGTGAAGGATTGTTAGTTCTGTCCAGTCGCTAATTGAGCATGGTGTGCTGAGTAGAGGAGTTCTTGAAAGGTGGAAAGATTTAGCGTAGAAAATGCAGTATCAAAAGAGGTGGGAATTAATATGGGAGTGCCACAGGGTAGCGTATTGGGACCGCTGCTATTCATTATTCTATTGAATGACTGTGTTGTTTGCAGACGACGTAACGGTATATAACAGGAACTAAACTGGGATGAGTATAAATCCAAAGACAAGTTAGCATATTAGATATACACATAAAAAAACGAAAGATTAATTTTTGATTATACGGTGTGGAAGTGCAAATATCTTAGCATACGTTTTCACAGTAAACACTTGGGCAGGACACATTTGACATGTGGTAGGAAAAGATTTCAAAATGAGTGCTTTTTTTTCTTAAATTCTTTAAGTACAATATAACCACCCAATTACTTAATTTTAAATTCTTCAAGTTTTACAGGAAAATTGTTCGTCATTTTCTATGGTTTCCCTTTTCTTTCAGTCCTCGGCTCCGTTATAGACAAAAGAAAATTTTCGAACCTTCTCACTGCTGAATCAAAGTGCCATTTAAAAAATAATTTTGTTGAAGATCAAATCAAGCTAATTAATCTGTTTTCTTTTCTAATAAACAAAACATTATACAATACGATACGAAACAATACGAAAACAGTTAAGTGTTTAAGCTTTACAAGTCTATCAGTCGTTGCTAAGGTGTTGTCTGGCGACTTGTTACCTAAGGTCTCTTACTAACACTTCAGTAGTGGCTACGCTTGACGTCATCAATTCAGTCTTGTAATCTTGTATTCTGTTTTTCCATTCCAGACTAAACTTCTTTTTTTTTTCTACCTAAGTTGCTTATTTAATTGACTCTTCTGTTCGCACAAAATTTAGTACAATTTTGCCTCTTGCTTATGGAATTTCAGCTTCCAAATTCATTCGGTATTGATTTTGGAAAACATTTTATTTTATAAACTATCTTTCGCATCCCCAAGAGGTGAAAACTAGAATCGCAATGGCAAAGGAAGCTTTCAATAGAAAGAAAATTTTATTATGCGGAAGGCTGGATAAAAAAAAAAAGCTGAATAAAAAAGTAGCTAGATGTTTTGTATGGAGTGTAGGACTACATGGGGCGGAAACATGGATGCTACGCAAAGAAGACGGGGTTGGAGGCTTTCGAAGTGTGGATATGGAGGAGGATGGAGAAAATAAGTTGGAAAGACAAAGTAAGGAATGATGAAGTGCTGGAACGACTAGGAGAGGAAAGGTCACTCATAAAAACAATAAGGAACAGAAAAAGGAACTGTATTGGTCATGTGTTGAGGAATGAGTGTCTGCTTAAAACTGCTCTGGAGGGGATTGTAAACGGAGGGAAGAGAAGAGGTCGGCGAAGGAAGAAAATGATTAATCACGTCATGGTGAATGGGGAATATATGCAGACTAAGAGAATGGCGGAACAGAGGGAGGCGTGGAGGGCTGTCACTGTGCGTGGACCTGCTGTATAGCAGAGAACCCTTCATGATGGATGATGATGATCATCATCCCAAAGAGGCTACAATTTACATAACTATTTTAGAGGTAACTGAAATTTGGGTTAGCTTTCTTCTATTTACGTTCCTTATTTACAATTGACATCTGGAAGACCATAGTATTAGGTAAAAAACACAAGAAATTAAAGTTTGTTTGATTGTGGAAAAGGAATTGCTTATCGAAGGCGTGAACTTTAATTATGATGGCATGAGTTATGATAAACTCAACAACGCAGGACGCATTGGACAGGCAGCAGGAAAAGTTTTCAGCAGCTTTCATTTATTCAAGAAGGTTGTGTAGGAGAGGAGTAAGGGAACTGGATTTCAAAACATGGGTTATTCCGTTACCTGAATTAGTGCAGAACGTAATTAGTAAGTAATATAATAAAGGATCTGCAAGACAGGAGGAGGATGAAGAGGGTGGCGTATGTATTGTGATGAGGTGGGGAGAGACATAGGTAGAAAGTTAGGAATAGTGGAAGAGATGACCATGACCACAAGCTGGCACTCGATTTAAGGTTTAAGGAAGAGGGAATATTTTCTTTTGTAGGCGAAGGTGTCATAAATTTCCTATTGAATGTACCAAAAACACTGAAATAATTTAAAATTAAAATCTCTGAGGGGCCGAAGTAGGGGGGCGAGGGAAATAAATTAGAAGAATTCGGGATAAAAACAAGAAACTGCCTCCGTAGCACACGCAATACTGCGCTGCCCTGACCAACTAGTCAGAGCTTCCGCCTATTTGCACAGTTTAAACACGGAAGATTCTCTGCTCTTCTTTACTACAAAACACATTACATCGCGACAGATATTACGAACTTATTGCCATCATTCACTATGGACATTAAATTAATTTCAATTTTCGGTCTTGATGACAAGATTGTGTTTTCATCACATTTAATTTTAGGCATTCTGCTTTCATTTTATTTTTATTTTTTTTACCAAGTCCTCTTCTTCTTCTCTTCGATATCGGCCATCTAAGGACCACGAAAAGTAATCCCGTGCATTCATTTCCATGCTTCTTTTCTTGTCTTCCAATAGTTCTTCATCCTTTCACTTTGGTGTTTCCTCCTTTCTTCCGTCCATATCTTACTACATTTACTCTTGTCCTTCTCCTTAAAACCCTTCAAATATTGTATCAATCTCCTGAAAGTTGCTCTGTTTTGTATTATATGTTCTGTTATTCCGATCTCAATCATATCTTTCTTTGCTCCTTGGATCCACTGGTTGCCCTTCTTACTTACTATTGTAAACATGGTTGAAAATTCTTACTGTAAGTCTATTGTTATCCATTCTCATTATGCGACCAAAAAAACTGATTCTCCTCTTTCTGATCGTGTCTGACATTCTTTCAGTTTCTTCTTCTTTGTATAGATCTTTATTCCTCCGTTGTCTAAACTCATCATTTTCAATTTTTAGTGGTCCCCAAATTTTTCTCAAGATTTTCCTTTCCCTCTTCTCTACCTTTTTCTCCTGTTTTCATCATTTAATTGATAACATATACTACATTACCGACAATGTCGGCACCCGATGCGATTCGATTTGCTTTTCGTCCACTTTTCCTTATTTTTTATGTGCTCGCAATAAATTAAAGATCTAGCCCATAGCAAATAACCTTTTATTTCGCCTTCCACAAGCCGAAACTTTTGTATTTTCTGCAGTTGTTGTTACCTTAATTTCGATACAACCACGTCATTAAGGGCAAGGGAAGTTGCACAGACAATTGGGTTCATGTGGAGCAGTATGTCTCCATCAGGTTGTGAAATGTGATTGGTCTATGCGTCGGCGTGTTGTGACTCCACGCACGTAGTTCATCGAGATCGAGTCGGTCCCCGGCGTCCGCTAGCAACGTCCGCAGTTCTGCCCTCACCTGTGAATGTCTTTCTGCGGTTGTAAAATCTGAAAGCACAAATTCAGTCTGTGAATTCTGAAGCACGCTCTCGCTGTGTTCGTAGCACCTACCTGCACTCACTGTGTCTTTAAACCAGTACAGCGCTCGTGGACCAGAGGGACTTTTTTTTTCTTCTTTTTCTTGCTTAGGCTTTACGCCTCGTTGGCGGCGAGGTCATTAGAGGCGGGATGGGATTGGGGCAAGGAACGGAAAGGAATTCGGCCATGACCTCTTGAAGGAAGCATCCCGGCATTCACCTGGAGACATTTGGAGAAACCATGGAAAACCCAAATCTGGATGCCCGGACGGGGATTGGAACCCACGTCCTCCCGAATGCGAGGCCAGAGCGCTAACCACTCACCCACCCCGCTCGGTGGGGCTCTGTCTTTTCTCCGTCCACTTATAATTAAGTATTATCATCAATTTATTGTCATCTGCATCAGGGATAAAACCAATAAAAAAGGATCTGAGAATAGAATATAAGTGATCTTCAGTTCATTATCATTCAAATGAATTAGGTATAAGCCAGCAATAATCACAAGATTAGTATCACGCTTTCCCATGATACGGACACAAGAACCATTAATTTCGGAATTTTTATATGACTGTATACGGATCAGGCAAAAACCAACAAAACCACTTCGTCGAGAAGCTTTTTCAGTAACTTAAGTTCTGATATTATGTCGGCTGAAACATAAAAAAATGTCCGCGAATTTAATGGATTTGTAGTAGACCATATGTCCCCATCAAAAGGAGTTAATTGAGGCATTAGAGAAGGTCCAAAGAACAGCCGCCCGATTCGTGACAGGTATATATACTTGGAAGGAAAGCGTAAGTGCGATGTTGAAGGAGTTAGGCTGGGAAGACCTGGAATACCGAAGGCGTTGCTCTCGACAGAAGCTAATAGAAAAATTCACGACTGACATATTTCGGAATGACAGTAAACAAATATTGCTACCAGAAACATTCGTACCTAGGAATGACCGCGAAAATAAGATAGGAGAAATCAGGGCCAGAACCGATTCTTTTCTGTATTCATTTTTTTCCGCGAGCGATTAGAGAATGGAATAGAAAGGATTTACCGGGCGAGTAAACTTAAAGCACTCCGGCCATACTGATCTGGGTTTTCCATGGTTTTCCCAGATCACTCCACGTGAATGCTGGGATGGTTCCTCACAATAGCCCATGGGCGCCTCCTGCCATATCCCGTATATCCCTTCCAAACCATCACCCTTTCGGATAGGTGCAATGCACCCTCCGCCACACACTTTTAGTGAATCGCGGAGTAACAGTAATAATAGTAATAATAGAACCACGAGTGACTATCAGGAAGTTCAGTGCACTGTGTCACTGGCCCAATGTCGTTACCGAGCGTGGTGGGTGAGCGGTTAACGCTCTGGCCTCGCATTGGGGAGGACGGTGGTTCGAATCCCCGTCCGAGCATCAAGATTTGTGTTTTCCATGGTTTCCCCAAATCACTCCAGGCGAATGACGGGATGCGCCCTTCAAAAGGCCATGACCGAATTCTTTCCCATTCCTTGTCCCTCATCCTTTCCCGTCTCTAAAGACCTCGCTGTTCAGAGAAACGTTAAGCAGATACAAAAAAAGGCAGAAGCAGCTCGATTACAGAAGATGTGTCAGCGTTACATTGTAAGTAGTTTACGCGTCCAGAAGGTGTATGAAGTTTGCTCGTTTTTGTTGTCGGTTGATGAAAGCAGCTGCTCTCCACTAGTGAGAGATGTGACGTCGTTGGAGTTTCTTTGCTCCGCGGCGCAACAGGTGGCCGGTCCTGTTGTGGGTCGCCACTCACTGGCAGCACAAATGTAACATGAGCGGCTCGTTTGTCTGCGCGATGTTGGGAGATGGCGGACCACTCAGGAGGAAATATTGAACAGACTCCACAGTTACGTTACTGCCACGAAGGGTGTCAGGGAGTGGAAGAACTTACCAACTGAAGCGATGAATAATTTACCAACAACTCTGAAGTAATTTAAAATTAAAATTCGTAAATCGCAAAAGTAGACGAGGAAGGAATTTAACACTCAAATTATATAAAATAATTTTAAAAAAAATAAAATAAATAGATGACTAAAGGAATTGTCACCAGAGCACGTGATCCATCGCAACCTACTATATAATTCCCTAAGCTCACTCACTCATCCACTCCCCTCGATAGCTATTGGCTGGAGAACGGTGTCACGTGTCAGCCTTCACTCGCAAATTAACAGCGACCAGAGATACCACTAGAAGAAATGCGAGGTTATGCTCACAGTTTAATAACTAAGCAATTGCTACCAAATTAATTCCCATAATACATTCATTAAGTTTGCTTTTCGTAGAATTTCATAGTTAAAAAAAATATTGATAAATTTTGCGGCTGAAAAAACGCTGAATTGCTTTTCAATAACATGTTGCAAATGAAAGCAATATAAAAAAAGTTAAATTACTGGTGGTCTCTGCTGTAACCACAAACGCCAATTGTTATTACGGCACAGCATAAACTTCAATTTAATTAAAACTTTCACTAATGATGTTGCTTGAGTAAAGTTAATGTGTTACAGTTTAATTTTTTTTAGGTATTTTACTGACCACTTTTGTCAGTGGTCTTTGTTCATGTTCCCTGTACGTGTGTTATTAGGTTATTTTAAGTGGACCTCAGACCTAATATGTCACCGAATCAACTATTCTGGCAATTCATTTCTTCAGAGTTGCTCAACTGTTTAATAATATGGAATGTGTATTAAGTTCTCTGGCCGTTACATATACTCTGACCAATGAATACATTATGAGTGTTTGCCCAGTCTCAATAAACAACGTGATGCTTTCGAAGTAAACAGAAATTTTGCAGAGTGAACTTTAAGGGTCAAATACAAGTCAAGTTTCTATTTAAGCAATTATACGATTGCGCTATCGTCCCTGCTTGTTTTAATACCTACCTCTATTAATGCTTCTGAGTTCTTCAAGCTCAAGAGATTTTATTCACCCTGAAACACAGGCCAAGCTTGTATTGGGTCAAATCAGGTTAATCTGTCATAATCTTTGACCTTAAAAACTGGAACTAGACACCACATTGAAAACCAATTTATTCCCGTAGACAAATTAATTACAGTAAGTAAGTTATAAAACTACATTCGTTATGCAGAATGCTCTAAGGTGAAACCGGTTTTTTTTCTTTAATTTGCTAAGGGAGCTCAAAAGAAGGGGGGACGGTCTAGAAAAATCTCACCGAATCTTATTTAAACGGAATAGAGGTCAGTAAAATTCTCATGTCAACTTTTAATTTAAAGAAAATACATTTTATAACGGATAAGATTTTGTGTTTCAAAATGTGGAACATAGAAGACACCAAGAATTAACGCTTAGGTGTTTACTGGCATGAAACATGTCAAATAAATTTAATTTTTAAATAATTATAATCTCAGAATTCCCCCGGTCCCCACCGCATATTACCAAATCCCACCAAGGGTGAAGCGGTGTCAAAATTTTAAGAAAAGCACCTCACGTAATTAATGAGCGGCCCCCCCTGGCGACCTGATATTCTGCTGATGTAATATCTCTGCTGGGAGCTGATGTAAGATCTCTGCCAGAACTAAACAATAAGGTTGGCTGTGTCGGCTAGACGCTGGATGCGACAGAACAGGGACGATAGCTGAATTGGACAAAGATAAGAAATACGTTTATATAAAGATGAAGAGGATGTTTTAGTTAGTGTAACAGAAATAAAGAATTGTTAACAACTGGAGTAAAGATAAAAGAAGACTCATTATTAAATATAAGTTTGCTTCACTTCCATTTTGGTATCGATACGTGACGTTTTAAATTGGCGTCCAGTGACAGGACGAATCTTATAGAACTTGAAAATCTATCGACACGTTAAAAGGAGATACTATAGCATGATGGCTGATATCTTGTATTATACTGGAGTGAGCACCATTAGCCTTTCCCAGAACAGACAGTCTGCATCTGTAGGAAGAGACAAACGAATTTCCTTGTGCAAACAAGGAAGCTGTGAGGAGGTGTGTTATTGATCTGTGTGCAGACACTCGATACGACCTCAAAAGCGCCGCAACGCGCCCTTCAGCTGTCAGCGGTACCAGGAAACCATAGCGCAGTGGGCGAGGAGTGGGCAGAGGATGGAGGCCATGTCCTGTACAAAAGAACCATCCCGGCATCCGCTGGGAGTGATCAAATGCCTCAGAAAGGTCTTCTGTTAGGCTCCTTCCACACTATACGGTTTTGACCGAACGGCAGAAAATCGTGCGGCGACATTCTTTCAGTGGCGTGAAGGAGAGCACGGCCCCTTTCACATTACACGGCGGCGGCAAAACGCCGTCCGGTCGCCGCGTAGCAGCCGGACGCCGACCGATAACTCAGTGGCGTACGCGGCCAAATGCACGCTTCCACATTAGACGGTTTTAAATCGTACGGTCGTGTCCTCGAGCTAAAGTAGTCGGTGTTTGGCTATTATTGCTTCATTATTCCTCTCAAACTATGTTTGCTCTCTTCTGTGTATTCCATTCTGCTGTGTTATATTGTTCAGTAAAGACATATTGAATTATTTGCGTAGATTTTCTTTCAGTTTCCAATATCTTAATCACCTATTTCAAGAATATGGTACAGTATTGTATAGCATAGTACAGTATGCACAAAAATTATATATATATACATCTTTTGTCGACGGTTATATAACATTAATGCAATGATTTGCTTACGATCCACATGAAGCTTCTAATACAAAAAGCCGAGCCGGAAAAAAAACCGTTCCAGTTTCTGCCGTCCGGTCAAAACCATATAGTGTGAAAAGATCCTTACGCTAACAACTGGGCCTCCCTTGTCCATTCCATCCGAAATATCTTTCATGTATGGTAGTCCACTAAATGGATGTCCTCTCCCAAACTCACCGACTCGGTGGGTGAGCAGTAACACTCTGGCCTCACATTTGGGTTTTCCGCACTTTCCCAGAATCAATCCAAGCGAATGCCGTGATGCTTCCTTCAAAAAGGCCATGGCCATTTCCTTCCCCTTCCTTGCCCTCAATCATTCCCCACCTCTAATAACCTCGACGTCGACGGCACGTGAAGGCATAATGAAGTAAAATAAAAGAATGAACCTCTGCAAAGCCCATATTCCTTCCCACACAGACATTCCTGTAGTGGCTCTCCATCAGCATTCCAAACTACTGATGTCAGACTAATTACCCTGTAATTTTCACTCTAATTTCGTTTACCCCATTTGCAGCATACATTGCTAGTTACAATAAATATAAGAAATTCGTACTTGCCTTCATAAACAACAATTTCTTTTATTTCACTATATTACTCTTCTAATAATTTCCATTACACATTATACAATTACTTTTTCTTAATTCAAATTATCAAGCAATGTAATTCATTTCATAGTCTACAGATTCTTTCTTGCGACCCGATTCCATTCGCATAACCCTTCTTTGTCGCCGAGCCAATGATTCTCTTTTACACGCCCATGGAGGAAGGAATATATGGAGACGACGCAAGGGACCTTCACCACGCACTGGAGTGAAGCCGGGTAGAGAGAAATAGGGACAGGAGGTCGCCATATTGGTCGGCCGAAGAAACACGGGGAAAAGGCACAAAAACCTCAAGGGATTCATACGACAATAGTGGCATCGCAATTTGATGTTGGATTATTATGTAACTCGACGAGAAAGACTAAAAATGAAGAATAATAGTTCTCGAGATATACTGTCTCAAAAGTGAGGTGTTTTGGGTTGAAATTCTGAAGAAACATTTCCCCAAGGTAAAATTTGGTGTTAGATTCTTATGTAATACGACGAGACAAATAGAAAATAAATAATAAAATCTTTCGAAATATCGCTTAGTTCTCAAGATATGCTGTCGCAAAAGTGAGGTGTTGTAGGTTGGAATTCAGAAGAAAAATATGATAATGTGATAATAGATTCTTATGTAACACGACGAGAGAAATTGAAAGTAAACAATAAAAATTTTCGATATCTCGTTTAGTTCTCGAGACATGCTGTCTCCAAAAGTCAGAAGCTTAAATGGGAGTAGTAGACATTGTGATACGCGATACACGTTGTGTCACTAACATGGTGCTTATGAAATTACTAACAACTAATAATAAATTGTTTGTCCCTTATGGTACAGGCTGCATTTCAACCTACCCACATTTCCATTAATATTTTCATCTACATCTACATATATACTCTGCAATTCACAAAATTGTGGGTGGCGGAGGTTGCTCAGCACCAAAGCTAATCTCTTTGCTGTGCATTCCAATCCCTAATGGTACGAGGAAAAAAAGAATTCATACAAGAATCAGTCCGGCACCTTATTTCTCTAATATTATCTTTCCTGTCCTTCCGACTCAAATAGGTTGGTGGAAGAAGTATTTCACTACACTCAAAAGTGAAAGTGGGAGTACGCATGTTTTCCAATAAGTTTAAACGAAACGTGTGTCGTCTATCTACCAGAGACTCCCAACCTAATCTACTAATCAGTTCTGTGACGCTTTCATAAGGACTGTAGCAAGCGGTCACGAATCGAGCGGCGCTTCTCTGTACTTTCTCTATACTTTCAATCAATCCCTTATGAAACGGGTCCCAAATGCACAACAATAATCCAAATGTGGACGCACAAGAGATTTGTACGCTATCTCCTTTGTTTGTTCATTACAATTTTTCAAGATTCGACCTATGAATCGCAGCCTAGAATTTGCTCTACCTACTAACGAATTAATGTGTATGTCCCATTTCATGTTCCTTTGTACTGTTACTCCCAAATATTTCATAGAATCGACCATATCAATAACTGAACTGTTTAACTCGTTTTTCTGAACAATCGGATTCTTTTTGTTAGTTATGCTCATTGTCTTGCACTTTTTACAATTTAGAGTAAGTTGCCACTCAGCGCACCAAGCCAAGATAACATCCAGATCGCGCTGAATTTCTAAGCAATCGGCCAAATTTCTTACTTCCTTATAAATAACCGCATCATCAGCAAACAAACTATGTAGACACACCTAAGCACATTAAATGCATCGCGAACTAAATTTCGGGTATTATCAACGTTTGCTTCATAACGTTTCATAGTTCACACAGCACAAATTATTACAATTAATTTCATCGCACACTTTCAGTGCAAACTGAACTGGACTAAAGCTTGCAGAATACCATATTCATTTTATCGCGATGTAAACCTGACCCACATAAATTAGACTTCCAACACTTGTTTGCAATAAGGCTAGCCTCCAAAGTAGTAACATATGCTGATTGTCTACACTACACCAACAAATATTTGAGAACGACATTATCCTACCGAGCTGGGCGGTGTAACGGTTAGCGTTCTCGCCTCGCATTCGGGAGGACGGCGGTTGAATCCCCGTCCCGGCATCCAGATTTGGGTTTTCCATGGTTTCCCAAATCACTCCAGGCAAATGCCGGGATGCTTCCTTCAAAAGGCCATGGCCGAATTCCTTCCCATTCCTTGCCCCCATCCTTGCCCCCCATCCTTTCCCGTGTCTAAAGACCTCGCTGTTAAGAGACGTAAAGCAGATAAAAAAAAGACATTATCCTGTTGAGAGCGATGAATAAATTTATTACGATGGGCCCTAATGTTGCAGTTACCTATCAGACACTTCAACAACAATAATTACAATACGACTTAATTATGAAACGTTATTCCAGATTGTTTCCTATATTGTCTGTTTGTGCAACCGTATGCAACACAACTTGGCATTATAGAAAAGTTTAGAATATTAGTAAATGAACTATTCACAGCAGCAGACACAGTGCAAACAGCCCAATGTTTTGGGGTTATTACTATGGCCGCCGCGCATGCGCAGTAGGAGGCTAGGTTTCACAGATTTAGCGTTATTTCGTCTCCATATCTCTGACTCCGCATTCGTCTTTTATTACCATCAACTCAAAAACATGACAGGTTGCACAAAAACTACTGAAACTCAATTCAAACGGACACCAGACATATGGTGTTTGCTTACACACTTTCACAATCCTTTCGTTCCCAGCCAGTCACCTAGCGTGGTGGTTGAGCGGTAACATTCGGAGGACGCGGGTTCGAATCCTGTTCCTTTCATCCAGATTTGGATTTTCCACGGTTTCGACAGACCACTCCAAGCGAATGCCGGAATGGTTCCTCCAAAATGTTATGTTCGAATTCCTTCCCGTTCCTTGCCAGTGTTCCTTTCCCGACTCTAATGAATTCGACGTCGACGAGACGTGAAACTGAAAGAGAAAGAAAAAACCTGCAACTCTCCAAACTCAATCCGTATAACATCATAATATAAGGTGCAATGCTGTGGTTGACGTGTCTGTAGTAATATTATCCCCACTACCCCCTCCCCCCTTTTATATTTCTTTAGCTCTCCTAGTTCCTGCATTATATCCTCGGAATCTGTTTCCGGTTTTTTGGTCTGCTCTTCTCTGTGCCCAGTGAATTGCTGGCTGGATAGCGTATATTACAAAGCGGTTCGCGGTGTTGCACATTGCTTAGTAGGGACTGTACCGGAAACGGAAGCGTGATAGCAGTCCTTTGGTGCCAATCAAGAAGCAGCTCCGCCGTATAACGCATTATCGACTTATTCAGCTGCTCCGTGTGCGGTTGGCAACACTGTTCCTATGAACACGTTTTTACAGCGTCAAAGATCGTAGCGGAAAGACAGGCAAAGAAAAAATATCCCCTTTATGATTTACATATCAGTTCTAATGACGATCAGAGTCAAGTATCGAAAGTTCTTTCTTAAACTCGTAATATTTCACACTAAAAACAAACTTGAAAATTTGATATCAAATAAAAATGTATGAAAAAGTTTCTATAGTTTCGTTTCTCCATATGCGTATGAATATCTTTGAAAACAATTTAAAGAGTTATTATACAGTGTTCAGGGAGACAAAACTAATTGAAAATCTGTGTGTTAAATAAATGAAAGTCGGTATTATTAAGATTTATGCCGTATCAGATATAATGTCCCAAACAAATTTAAAGGCAATTGGTGTTAAAAATAAAAACAATAATTTTAAGAGCAGATCATCTATTTTTGAAGCCAACTTTGGTCCAAAAGCGATCTTGTGTAACTTAACTATGACTTTTTGTTCTCATTATTCCTCCTACTAATTATTTAATTTCATTTAATTTTGGAGAATGGTACATTTGCTGTATATTGTGTAATTAACATGTGACTGTTATGCTTCGAATATATTGTCAAATAGTTACGAATTTAAGTATAAATGTTTGGAGTAATACTTAATTATTTTTAAAATTGAGCACATAGTAAAGACGAAGTTATGAGGCGTGGTTGGTGGATAACATATTCTGATTCATTTTCTCTCATTAAAAATACTGTATTATGTTTAAATATCAAGGAACATTCAATTACCTGTATTATTGAATTTTCTTGGATCTCCTTGTGGCGCGGCCTCAATTTATTAAGACCTATCTTTTCAGCCATCTTGCTGTAGTTCATGCCACCTGATGAGAGGCACAGTAAAATTACCGAAACGTTAGGTTTTCATAATCGGCGCGGATCCAACAGTAGAAACAGGATATATAACCATCTGTGTTTTCGCTTAGTTTCATTATTATTTAATTTAAACTTAAATTAGGAACTTTTAGATTGTTAAAATATTAGTGTAACAATGAATAGTTGTCTACGCAGGTATCCATCCATTGTTTAGTTTTCTGGAACAGCTGGTGGCTTCTCCACAGTTTTAAAGAAATTTCGCTGTTCGTAAATGTGGAGCCGCAATGCAGAGTTGTGGAGAAGCCTCGCCATCGTCGTGTGTGCTACCTCGCCAACGAGTCCTGTGACGTCACACGCCCGGCCAGATAGCTTTCCACTAGATGTCGCTGTTAGGACAAGCTCAGAGTATACGACATCTGTAACGGTTTAAAACCTTTCAAACTGCACAAACATAAACAGAAATATGTATTTCGTTTAAATCTACATACGGTATTCATTAATAGTTGATTTTTCTTTATTTATATTAGTTAGATGTAGACGTTTTTGTTATTTTTCCCCAGATATATGGCTATAATAGCAAGCAAAGAATTTAGGTTTCGTTTTTATGTTTTTGCAGATTTCGTGGGTGCTACTGCTGTTTGTATGTGAATGTGTAATAGAAAACAATTCTTTTATTCAGGAAGTTTATTCACAACTGATGGCCCCAACAAGAGCCAACTCTTGAGAGAATAGCGGTAACGGAAATAGCCAAACGCAAAAAGAAAAATCTTTTAGTCTGAAACAACTACCTGACACTCGGAAAGAAGTTTGTAATACTCACAACACTTATTACTGTTGGTGATACCTAAAAGAAGGAAGATCAAAGGTGAACACGAAATTTCACGCAAGCTGAGTTGCTCCAGAACGTACAGTGCAAGACGCGTTCAGAACTTATATATTATTTATTGCAAACACAGGAGCAAAATCGTTTTACGTCAATGGACTCTTGCGGTGTTTATTTCGCCTCAATTAACATCTAATGAACGTAATCTGACACTCCAGTAGTATAAAAACATTCGAGATGGACAGCTGCGGTGTTTGTCAATGAACTGGGGACATATTTTTCCGCTCACCTGGGAAGACGTCTTTTATGATATCTCATTTACTCATTGGACTGGAAGTGGGGGCATTTCACCGCAAAGGAAATGAGCGTGCTTTGCAAAGGCCTGTGAACGAGGCGCAAATTTTCTTGCCATCGGTAAAACTTGAGCTTCCTATCAAACCTCGCCAGTTGAGAATACGGACGTGCCTTGGTTTGGATGCCCTCAAATGTTTCACGAATGACCTGTTTTAATTCTAGACATCACCGAACGAAATACTAAAATGTACTTTCATTGAAGTTACGATATCATTTTCATGCTAAAATGCAGTCAGAATAACGTGATAAGTGAAATATATATATTATTTCTAGGAAAAAATTGAGAGAATCTCGTACTTCAAGTATCTGGGAGATATCATCAAACCCACAGGAGGAGAGAAAATAGCACAGAAAGTTCGGATGCAAAAAGTTAGGAGAGCCTACGGTAGAATCTACAACACATAAAATAAAAAATGTTTGTCCATATACAAAAAGTCAGGCGTTACAACACACTTGTCAAACCTGCAGCCCTGTACACCAACGTAACTTTAACATTGCACAGGAAAGGTGACCTAGAAAGCATTCTGAAAGGAGAAAGCAAAATTATGAGAATGATCCTTGGCCCAGAAAAAAACAGATGACGGATATAGACTTAAATTTCGAAAAGCAACAGAAACACTGTCAAACCTCGCGGCAGACATCAGGAAAAGAAGATTAAGATTTTATGGACATATTAACAGATTCCCAGCAACAAGACTCAATCATAAAATTGTGACGTACATAGAACAGCTAAAAACTATGCCCTGGGTACACGAGATCAAAAAAGATCAAGAAGAAGCCCACGTAAACTCATCAGAAATCATAGACAGACAAACACACAGAGAAAAAATTAGCAAGTGGGAAGTACCGCCAGAGAATGAAGTCATTAAGAGACCGGGGACGAAGTGGACTGAACAAACGATGAGAATCCACGGAGAAAAAATGAAAGCTATATGGAAACTCAGGAAAATGAATCGTTCAGGCTTTGCGTGATCCGACAGGGTCCAATTGCAGATAATAATAATATTATTTCTAGAAAGCGTTTTTTTATTTTTCTCGCCTCATACTCAATCAAAATCGTTAAGTGAGACGTATCATTTTAAACATTAAATTCTCCGCTTTGGTAACGTCATTAATTAAGAAAGGAATTTTTCGAAATCTAATTCTTAAATGCAAAGTTATGTAGAATGGAGGTCACTGTTATGCGATAGTTCAGAGTGAGGCCGCTAGGCTTCGCTGCCGTCTGTAAGGAATGATCGCATTGCCTCTAGATACCAGCACGACATTTTGATTTTTTTACGCGAGGCTAAATTTTGATACAAATATTTTGTAGCCTCATTTACATGTAAATTAGTTTTTGTTATGTGTTGTAAATTAACACGATTTTTCTCGTCGTGCGTATGCATAACGTGCCGGAAAGTGATTTCTAATTGTTTAATAAGAGGTTGTAAGTGCCTATTCCGGCCGAAAAAATAAATAATTGCACATAGTATAGTTAATTCTGCATACTACGAGCTCTTGAGATTTTTTTACTATACATATCCAGATTGCACTATTTGATCAAAATATCTATTCTAGTACATGACCTGTGCAAGATTCCTTCAATTATTCTTTTTTTTCAGTTTTATAAAATTTGTAATAATGGGGCTTTATATGATCGAAAAACCTCCTATAGTGACCATGCGTTTTTCTAAACTAATAAAAATCCTACATCAGCGAATAAACAATCAGTAAAAAGGCTTCACATCGATCGCCCTTTGACGCAGCATACCCACTGCTAGTCAGCGGGCGTCCTGCATGCAGTCAACCCGCCGCGCACGACAGTCACTATGGTAGCGGCGGCTCCAGGGGCCAGCTGGAGTGCACTGCCCACTGAACGATGACTATCTACATCTACATATATACTCTGCAATTCACAAAACTGTGGGTGGCAGAGGGTGCTCAGCACCAAAACTAATCTCTTTGTTGTGCATTCCAATCCCTAATGATGCGAGGGAAAAAAGAATTCATATAAGAATCAGTGCGGCACCTTATTTCTCTAATTTTATCAACAAGTCTCAGCGACAAAAGTTTCAAAAAAGCTCGATTGTACTTATACAATGCTGTATTCGCTCCTGGTGAACTGAATTCAGCTTTTAAAGCAATATTTTTGTATCTCTTAGCGAAAATGATTTTTTTTTTTTTTTTTTTACCTATGGCCTTACGCCTCGTCGACGTCAAGGTCATTAGAGGCGGGATGGGACTGGGGACAAGGAACGGGAAGGCATTCGGCCATGGAATTTGGAGGAAGCATCCCGGCACTCGCGTGAGGTGATTTGGGGGAACCATGGAGAACCTAAAGCTTTAAGACGATTGAATTTTTATATTAAATTTTGTTTACGAAGAAGTATTGGTAATGCATATACGTTAATAAACTTTCTTTGCTATTTTGTGCATACCCTGAGTTGAGAATTTCATTTAAACAATCCAATTATCACTGGATCAGTTTTCTAAGGATGGTGGCAGAGAGTCACTTTATGTTAAATGTAATGACGAATAAACAGCCGTGTATGTAATTTGTAATCCAGTGAATATATTGCGTGGTTTAGAAGTAACTTCACTGGACAGCACGTGTATTACAGCTGCAAGTCCTACTTCAACAGCTGTTCATTTAGGGATTCCGTCCCCTAAGCCCTACGTCACTGGAGGACAGGATGAGGGTGAAGGGAGTGCTGGGAATGTACAGGGCATATGTTGGTCATGGGGCTTGGAGGGATATTGGTCGAAGAATTAGTAATAGTGCGTGGAAGGGGAAAGGCGACCATGACCACAACCTGGCGCTCGATTTCATACAAAAGGGGGTTGGAAATTTTTTTTGTTGGTAAGAATGTCAGGGATTGGAATAAATTACCAAGTGAAGTAATGAATAACTTACCAAAAACGCTCAAGGAATTTGAAATTAAAATTTGTAAATCGCAAAAGTAGATGGCGGAGGAACTTAACACTCCAATTATGTAAGATAATTAAAATAAAATAAGGGGTAAAAATGGGGTGATTAGATGACTGAGGGAATTATTTCTGACGTTCCGCAGTCTGTCCGTATGTCACATGCGTATAGCGCTTAAAATGGAATAAGTTGCAGGCTTCATATACGCTTAAACTGTGCGCTTCGCTGACCCGAAACCGAATATCGTACTCAAAATTTTGAAGAATTTAAGGGGGTTCTACGATAATCGTGGCGTCACAATTTGATGATGGATTCTTTTGTAACTCGACGAGACAAATCGATAGTGAAAAATAAACTTTTTCGATATCTCACTTAGTTCTCGACATACACCATCTCAAAATATAAGCGATTAGCTTGAAGTGTGGCCTGCACCAGAAAGAAATTCGCCAAAGCCACAAGGAATTACGCGCCGGACATGCGCAGTGAGCGTTTTGTTTTACTACTAGCGGTTGTGGTTAGCTTGAAGTGCGGCCTGGACCAGAAGAAAAACGTCGCCAAAGGCACAAGGAGCTAAACCAATAACTAATTTTTGACAGTCGATATCTCGGGAACTAAGTGAGATTTATATATATTGTAATGTATCATTAGGATACATTTCATATTAGTGAGATCTTTGTGAAAAAAAACAACAACAAAAAAACACACACACACACACACACACAGAAGAGTGTCACGTGACTTACAGAGATGAGTATGGAGAAACTATCGACAAAATTAACCGATTGAAGTATCAACGTTTTGAGCATTGCTGGTGTATGCATGACGATTTGGCAACGGAATTAAGACTGGCACAAGAAACGGTATGATTTAAATGGATTGTTCATTTTTGTGTGTGTATTTTTTATAAATATAATCTCGAGTCGACCAGAGACTTTATGCTCTTCAGCTAAGATACTATTTTAAGTTGTTTATGTTAAAGGTTGTCGTTGAAATCTTACTTGCTCAGAATAATATATCTGTGAGTTGTTAATGTTTATGTCTTTTACTCATGTGATACACAGGTTCACTTATAGTTAATTAGATCAAAATGTAATTGTGTAATATTAAATTTTAAAGAATAAAGAAGGTACACTTAACCGTTACACTTCAAAATATATCTATATATACATTGAATTCATCATAAAATTGAGGTGGTACGGTTATGATATACCTGCCGCTTGTAAGATCAAAATTCTGGGAAATGTTAAACTAGATGCGTTACGCAAATTCCAGCGGGGAAATTATTTCTAATTTTCGTTGCTTACATGACCGCCATATTGGCATTGCCATTACTCAACACGGGGACAGTAGGAAGGGAAACGACTACAATATTATTTAGAGGATACGCTACGAATCTTAGAACCTTTTTGAATATTTTAGTTCTCGTCCGCCGATAGAAGATGCTACACTTTGACATGCATAAACTTTGTTCTATGTTCAAAGACATTCTAGATCTGTCAGCATCTAAAATTTATCTCTGAAATTCCTCTCGAAGGAAAAAATATTTACTAGTCGCTGTACAGAATGTTATTATTATTATTTTTTAAGAATTACTCCGACTGAACTGCATTTGCATAAATATCTTGCCGCACAATTTAATGCGTAATGTTAAAAATATGTTTCCGACGAGAAAACATTCTGCGATGGTAGCAAAAATAGGCTTCTTGTATCTCAAAGATGTTGCTGTTTTGTTAAGGATACGCTAACTAAAAAACGAACCGAGAACTTTTATTCACCCTACAAAATTCCTTTTTACGCCGTAGAAGAGGAGTGTTAAGAGGACAATGGCTGCGAGAAAATTACGCGAGGAAGCCATTAGGCACAGCCCTGTAAGAGTCCTTTGTGTCGCTGATCAGCTTATGCAGCGCTGTGAATGTCACTTAGAGGTCAAAGCAGTGTTTGTCTGCTCGTTAAAAAGAAAGACCTCCGACCCTTAAAAAAAAAAAGAATACACCTAATATGCAGGCGATTTGTTTCCTAAGTAACCATTCAATATACGTCTTGTAGGAAGAACAGACTTAACGCAACTGTGACGAATAAATAAAACGAAATAATGTTTAGTTGTTCTCCATGACTCGTTTAACATAAATACAGGAACTGATACTGGTTTGCCAGTCAATATCTGCGTCCCTTATTTGACTGTCGTTACTTTTGACAATTGCCGCCAGTATTTTCGTATTAAAAAGCCAACAATTATGAATTTCAAAATTAAACTTGTAATGGAATGTTATTTATGATAATACCCACCGCATATGACTACTCTTTTCCAGCTAACTTACGAAGAGAAAATATCAGGACAGCTTCTCAACGTAAACATCAACGCAACACCCTTCAATAACCTGACTAAGTGACTTAAATGTGAACGAATTAATACGGAAAACAAGTTAGAACGGATTGAAAGTTAATATTATAAATGAGAAAATAACTGTTTCTCTGTTTGTTTTGTTTTCATGACTAAATCGATCTTGATGAAATTTCACATGGAAATGCTATGTATCATGGGGAAGAATACACAATACCTTTTAGGGGATAAATGACACATTTTATTACAAAAGTTTGAAAACATCATTACGGTGACAGACAGGCGGATAGCGTGTGTAATGTTACATCGGTGACTCAGGCTTTGCCTCCCTCGCAGTCAGGTTGTGTACGAACCCCGCCATATTACACCAACTCCGTTCCTTTTGGGACACGTCTTACAGCTTTCTATATCCAATTCTAGATCTAGATATAAAATTTTAAGTCAGGGGTACCTGCGATTTTAGTCTTTGTTCTGGGTTATATTTCTTAAATTTCAACTGGATCAAATATTCTGTTTGGAAGAACGAAAAATACATTGTAAACCTACCGATGTTGCGGTAACGTACCAGTCCTTCGAAGCATGATGGATGAAAATGATACAAGAATTACGGATAGGTTGATTCTGATAAAAAAAAAATGGGGAAAGAATTGCTTAGTGAAGATTTAAAACAAACTCAACTGGGCAGGACACATCGGACAGGTAGTAAGAAAACGGTTCAAAATCCTTCACGTGTTAGAAAGAGTGATGAGAGGATGTACCAGAGAAGCAAAGGAATTGTGTTACAAAACTTTGGTCAGATCATTGCTTGAATATGATAGTGTAGTATGGGACCCACACTTTCGGTATCAAATACAGGAGATGGAGGGGATGCAGAGAAGGGCTACTGGATTCGTCTTTGGAAATTACCGCAGAACACAATCAGTAACTGGTATGATAAAGGAGCTGGAATTGGCTTCATTGGAAGACAGGAGGAGGGTGAAGAGAGTTATGGGAGTGTACAAGGCGTCTATTGGTGATGAGGCACGGAAAGATATTGGTGTAAGAATTAAGAGAGGTACATGCAAAGGAAAAAGTGACACTCGTTTCAGAGATAAGGATGTGGGAAACTTTTCTTTCATAGGATATTGTTTTTGGATTGAACAAAATATTTTGTCACGAAATTTTGAAAATTAACAGCACGGTGACAGACAGATATCGTGTGTTATGTTACATCGGTCACTCAGGCGTTGTTTCTCTCGCAGCCACGTTTGTGTACGATCCCCACGTAATTTATAGCTTTCTATATCCAATTCTGCCAATAAAATTGTAAGTGCACGCGTACGAAGTGGCGGGTAACAGCTAGCAGGCCTAGTAAACATTTTATTTCTTAAATTTGATCTGAATGGAATATACTGTAGTTGTGATGCGGTGCACTGTGCAGGTGATGCGGTGGTGAGGAGGTCCCGCGTCCCCGTGGAGATGTGGCCTGTCACGCACCCCGCTGTGCCTCCCTCCAGCAGAGCCGCCTCCTACAAGAGGTACCTGCCCTACCACCCCGTCGCCCGCTTCAGGGGCGTCGGCTTCGACTCCAGGCCCTACCTCCAGATGCTCGTCCACAGGGGAGAAGGTAATCACCTACACTACTCTGTCTGTTTCTTACATTCTTACGACTAAACCGATCTAAATTAAATTCAAGAACGAAATACTGCGTATCATTAGCAAGGTAATATGATAAGTAACATATCCTGTCATGAAGATTTTAAAACCGACCTAACGGTGACAGACAGATGGGTAGCGTGTGTAATGTTGTATTGGTCACTCAGGCTTTGCTTGTCTCACAGTCAGTTTGTGTGTGATTCGTTCATCTACAGACACAACTTATTATATGGTATTGATGTGGATTTTATCCAGTTCTAGCAATAAAATACGAAGTCCACGCGTACAAAGTCGCGGGTATCAGCTACTTCATTAATAGTCCGGTTTTGTTTTGCTGTAATCTGTCTCTAGACTGGTTTTGATGCAATACTCCATTTCTTCCTATCTTGCGCTTAACAAACCCCTTAGAGTCTACGTAGTCGATTATCTGCTACATATATTCTAATCTCTGGCTTGCTCTACAGTTCTCACCTTCGACTATTCCCTCCACTACAAATTAACCAAACCCATATTTCTTAAAATGTAACCCACAATCCTATCTGTTCTTTCTATAAGCCTCTCCACAACCTTGTTTCCTCACCCATCATCTCCAAAACACGTTAATCTCATACCTTTTCCGTCCACTTAATCTTCAGCATTCTTCTATAGCACCACATTTCAAACGCTTCAAGCTGTCTTCCATACACAGACTTTTAAGAATTTCTTTCTGAGTCCTAGATTAGTATTTGATAGTAAAAGCTTTTTCTTTTTCTTTAGTGCTGTTCTGCATTTAATGTAATTCCTGCTTGGGCCATCAGTTGAAATTCTACTTCCTAGGTAGCAGAATTCATTTTCTTCTCCTATCGCATCTGTCAGGGGCTGTTTGGCCTAGGCTAGTGGGCGTGTGTGGACAGGTGTGCTGACCAACTACCCTTAGGGGAGCGCCTCCTGTTCTTCTGGCAGTTCTACTGGAACCTTAGTACCACCAGGCTGTCTGGGACAATGCTTGACACCACTGTGGATTGACGGCCACAGACCGAAGGTTAAAAACTGATTTAAATTCTTACTACATGAAGGAAGGCGAGACTTGCAATTGAACCAGTCTTTTGGCCTCGAAGAATGAGTAACACAGTTTCTAACGTGCCGCAAAGTCCATTCCAACTGTCGATAATTTATATAAGCCCTCATACGGTAGTTAGTGAATCTCTTAGTGCAAATTGTAATAGTTGCTTGTTAGGCAGATGGTCGCCCCGGATGTGAAGTGGCTATGATCGACTACTCTCGCCGACTGTCCGACAGCAAGGACACTTCTTGATCGCTTGTGCCCAAGCCGCCTCGGCTGACCTGCAGTTATGAAGGTGACTGTACTCTGAGGTGCTGACTGCTGATTCCTGTCTGGTCACTGCTCAGCATGACAATGATTGCCGATTGTCGATAGCTCGACAACCGAATATTCCAGTAATTCCCCAAATATTAATGGTCTTCAAAATTACCTTTACACATCCATCCCTATTTTTATATTTAATCTATCGTTATTGCTATCATTTCCGCTACATTTAATCACTTTTGTCTTCGTTTGATTTATAATTAGTTTAAAATCTTCCTTCAGTGTTTTGCTCAAGCCATTCTATAACTTCTCAATGTCGTCAGTCTGTTCCGCTGTATCCCTGCAGATTTCACTGCTGTCACGGTTCGCTCTGTGAACCCGTGGCTTGCCAGACGCGTCTGCAGTTGCCAAATAAAATGTTCCCGCATCGGAATCTCAGACGATTTCAGCTTAAATCAAACTCGATGAACTTCTATTGAACAAGACTTATCGTCTTTCAACTACGAACATACAGTCAAAGTAAAGCATAAGAATCTTACGACATCCTACTTCAAAATCGTTAAATCGCAACAATATCTTCACTGCTTGTATTTAATTAATCACTAAATTTTAATCATGCATTATGGGAAGATTTAGTCAGCTTAAAATCAATTCTTCATTCGTGGCAATATAAGAACCGTAAAAATATCCTTACACGTGATCTTTTTTTTTTTTTTTTTAAATAAAGTCTTCTACAGACAAGATAATATAAATGTCTTGATGATTCACTAGTTGTATAATTATTTTCAATAGGATTGCCATGTCACGGTATTCCACGTTTTAAGTCAAACAAGGAAAAATATTATCACAGCAAATCGTAAGAGCAGTACTGTCGAAGGAAGAACTGTAATGTATTCTCTTTTGAAGGTGTTAAAAAGCTAAGGGGGACCGTACAAATGTTATCGAGTGTTTTTCTCTCTCTTTCGATCTCTGTTACATATTTTGCAATCATTATGATGGGAATTTGACACATTAACTTAGAAAAGTTTTGAGATTGCTAAGAATGGAAAAAGAAAACATAGTACGTCATTTTAAAAAGCCATTGACTCTGTGGAAACTTGAGCACCAGCGACGTCAATGCCGACTTCTCATTCGAGTCTTTGGCGTCACACACAAGACAGAGGCAACTCTAAAACATGTTTGTTTTCCCGGATGCAGAGGAAGGCAGTCGATAGCACTGAAAACCCTGCTCTGGTAATCAAATAAACAGACACCAACTGCGAAAGATCTGTCTCAAAAGCAAACAACGGAAATACTTCCGCAACTGGATTCAGTCGATCATTTCTTCAACTGGAAGATAATCTTTCTATGAGAATAATTAATATCACGCCAATGTAATTGAATTTCTTTATTTTTATCTTTCACCTACCGTATTTGATTTTATTCTCAAAAACACCTTCAGCTGTTCTATCTACTGAGTATATAAGTTATTACTTTGTTTTATGTTACATTTTAAACAACGAACTGTGATATGAATATTGATTTAACTACGTTGTCCGCTGTATCACATTTGCTTGCTCCTATGCACTATTTCTGGCACCAGCATATTTTAGGTGCATTTTGCTCTATGTATCATGTTTCCGTATATTTATATTCATTCTCAATGAACTGATACTGCGTTATGGTGTATTTGCCTTCTATCAGCTGGTATTTTGTTTACATTACAAGTGTGTAACGCTGAATGATTTTTGTTTTTGCACCTGTGATATTTTTATTTTGTGGACAGCGCTCGTTTCTAAACGTATTCGTGATTAATTTGTGACACTGTTAATAGTAACACACGCACAACACAACAATTAATCATGAACAAGTTTTCAAGGGCGCACTGTCAAAACAAATAAAAACGTAAGACAGGGCCAAAAAATAAAATAAAATAATAACAATAATAAAATAAAAAAGGCATTATCTCTCAGCGTTAAACATTCATATCGCAAAGAAAATATTGGCGGACAGAAGTTCTTTATTTTATGGCTGCTTAACGAATGAATGCCTGTTGTTTACTCATTTTTGACTGGCTGTAAATTATCTTAAACAAAGGCAGTTATTAAAAATTTGTAAAAAACCTCTGGTGAAAACAAATTAAATTATCGTTTATTCCTGTCATTTTAAACAAAGTGATCGAATCCTCATCCAGAACTTCACTATTTAGTGTTTTTATCGAATTGTTGAGCGGTTTGATGGCTCAGTGGCGAAAGATCTTCGGTTCGCATCCCGGTTCAAGTTTACGTCGCGATACACGACGTTGCTAACTTAGGATAAAATGATGGTATCAATGCGCGTGTGATTGAGGCTTTGAATTTGTAGCGCCAATATTAGCGGATCGGAGATTGTGGTTAGGTTGAAATTCAGCCTGGACTATAGTGAAAACTGAACCTTTTTGTCATAGCCATAGGCAAGAGGAATTTAGTTATCAGTTATTTAAGCAACTTTCATAAGCACTATGTCACGTTGTGATGTAATGTATTGCCACGTAAACTACTCTCCGCATCCCCTCTGGCACAGCTTGCTGTGTATCGTCAAGCACGCCAGAACTAGAGTAGGCAGCCATACTTTATAATAAAATATCACATTTTATTTTGGGTCAGTGTACTTTATGATAATCATAATTTATGCCTCAATACTTTACTTCTTGTAAAATGCTCTTGTACCTAATTAATCTCCGAACGACACATACTCTTGAATCACTAATTCACGACACGTAACCGGAAACACTCATTAAACTCGCTTTTTTATTTATTCATTTTTATTTTTTGTGCCTTGTAACGCGACGGGTAAGAATAATCATACATATTAAATGCAGCCTGGACTAATACGACGTGAACACAAAAAGTTAGACACCGATAAGCCACAACGTATTGTGATTATTTTAAAGAAACCATAACGCGTTGTGGTCCTTTTTTCGGTCTTTGAGCGTAGTATATGTACATGAATAGAGACAATTTATCGAATTTAAAATAATTGCAAATAATTGTTTCCTACCTGCTCCTGTTACCGCCATTTCAATTTTCACCGAAACAGTAATGAATGCAAAATAGCGAAGAAAGAAACAGTGTGTATATAATTTAATTAAAAATTAGTTGTTCATTTATTTATAAATTCAAATTTAGGATGTACTAATAGTTATAACACTTTGAAAGGAAACAAAAAAATTAGTGGCTGATTTCATAACCACGAAGAAATGTGTAATTAAGGCAATATAGACAGCTAAATTTTAAAAATACTTTTTTTTGTTTGGTATACTTTTGTTTTTGCTTTTCCAGAGATAAAAATAGTTTATTTTTTCCAAATAAGTTGGCAACCCTAGGTTAGACGCTGTGCGTGCTAACATCGCAGAGTAGAGACTGTCTCCTGGGCGGCGTGATGGCTGAAGTTCTGATCTGTTCTAGTTTGCAGTTCCGCCAGTATGGCGTTATGATCCCCAAAACAGAGGAAACCTGAGCAGAGCGTACGAAACGAAACACAAACAAAGAGACAACTTTTACTTACACTAAATAGTAACTTGTGAAAACAGAGTCAAAAACATTTATTATATTCAACGAGATAGTCGTTACAGGATGAACGAAAAAGTAGTTTTAAGGACCTACAGATGGATAAGAGTAACCCTCTAAAAGTGTAAAATTGTTATTATTATTATTATTAATTTTATTGCGATGGAGCTAACGCTCCGTGGCAATTCCCCCAGTGATTTAATTACCCATTTTTATTTTATTTTTTAAAATTCTTTTAAATTTGAGTGCTAAATTCCTCCCCCATTTACTTTTCCGATTTACAATTTTTAAATTCCCTCAGCGTTTTTGATTAATTATTCATCACTTGTTAATTTTTTCAATCCCTGACACCCCTACCAACAAAAGAAAATTTTCCCACTCCCTTATGCACGAAATCGAACGCCAGCTTGTGGTCATGGTTGGGAATTGGGATACAGAAACGAGAAGGCTATCGAAAAAAAGTTAATCAGGTGTAATGAAAATGATGAAAAGTGAAGGAACCACTGAAAATTCGAGAAAGAGGTTGTAATACCGGATAGAAGGAGACGAATTGTAAATCAAACAGAGCTGAACCAAAATGAACAAGAGTACGTAACGAGAATCTCATTTCGGTTGCCTGTGTGAAGCACGTTTTGGCTTACTTAATGGCCTTCAGAGACGTTTCGAACGAAAATCAATGCATCCACTTTGTACTTCATTATCTCGCAGTGCTTCAATTCAGAAGGGAGGTGAAAATATTTGGGACAAACACGCGATCCTATTACTCTGCCGTAAGTAACCTTTACAGGTTCTCCTAAATGTCACTGCGGCCCGTCTCAATTTCAGTTTCTCTTTCGATAATATCACTGCCGGTATATCTCTGATTGCAAAGGAGCAATACAAACAAACATGTATTTGCGGATGTGATTAGTTTACGAATGGATCTAGTTTTCTCGTTGGCAGACTTAATGTCAGAGTAGCAACTGGAACAGTTCCACAGATTAAATCAGTTTAAACGTCAGAATAATATGCTGCCCACAAGAAATCGATAAGGATTACTTTTAGAAAAGTTTTATGCCAGCACTGTGCGATAGTATTTCTCAGTGTGATGCAAGTCTTCGTAATGCCGAATATATATATATATATATAACTTCAACTGAGATTAGTTTTTAATGTACTACCAATACTACTCTAATTTAGAAAATATGAAACACTTTAAAATAATGACTTAAACACAGGACAATCACTTGCCACTTCTCGAGACAAAAAGAAAATGGCGGAGTACAAAAGCGGAATGTATAGGGAAATTGTCACCGTGCTAAAATTTGAATTTTGAAAAAATGTTTTTCATACGTCTTTACTATTCTATTGATGAAATTTTCTATCCAATGACGCAAATGATGTTTCATGAAAAGAACTATGCAAATAATTATTAAAATAAGAATTATTCAAATAATTTTTAACTAAATCCTTTATTTATTTTGCGAAAAGCATGATCTCCAGAAAGATAATTTTTGTGTAATTTTTAGAAGTCTGCCAGAAATTATGAAAGTGTTTTTGGGTCATCAGTATTCAAAATAAAGGGAGTGAATTAGAATTTTTTATAGTTTATTTATTATTATTAATTTAATTACGATGGAGCAAACGCTCCGGTGTCAGTTCCCCTAGTCATCTAATTACCCCACTTTATATATATATATATATATATATTTATTTATTTCTTTCTTTTATATTTGCAGTGTTAAATTCCTCCCCCATTCACTTTTACAATTTACTAATTTTTATTTCAAATTCCTTAAGCGCTTTTGGTAAATTATTCATAACATCACTTGGTAATTTGTTCCAATCCCTGAAACCCCTACCAACAAAAAAAAAAAAAACTTTACTCTTAAAATGTAGTAATTATAATTAAAAAATCCAAACATTTTCATAGTTCACGGATTAGAAGCTTTCTCTTGATACCCTCGGAAATTATCTAAAGAAGAATTTTCCTCCAGTCTTCCAGTAAATCCCCTTAATTATTTTAATTTTGATGATTTTCGAAGATTTTCATTATAATAGTGTTTGGAGTAGGAAGTAATAACATTGTACTAAACTACAAATTTCTAACTTAAAGAATTAAGAAATTATGAGGGCGATTGCCAAAATTTCATGAGATACTGACTCCTAGAAATGGCACTTAAACCTCAGAATTGCAGTTTTATGGTCAAATAAATAATTAGCTTTTATTTGCTTATGGTTTTACTCCTCGTGGACGTCGAGGTCATCAGAGACGAGAAAGGACTGGGGGCAAGGAGCGGGAAGGAATTCGGCCATGGCCTTTTGAAGGAACCATCCCGGCATTCGCCTGGAGTGATTTGGGGAAACCATGGAAAACCCAAATCTGGATGCCCGGACGGGGATTCGAACCCACGTCCTCCCGAATGCGAGGCCAGAGCGTTACCGAACAATTAGTTGCAAAATCAGTAACATATAATCAATACAACTTATAAATAACAGTAATAAAAGTTTCACTGCCCACTAGGAAAAAAAAAAAAAAAAATAAAAAAAAATAAAAAAATGAAAAAGGACCCGGTCTGAAGAAGACAAAAGTTATGTTGCTTCTTGGGGAAAAGTAACTCCTCAACAAAAGTAAATCAAGGCAATTTCTCAGTAATGGGGGCGGCAAAATAATGTTCGAAGGGGCGGCGATCTCAGTTTTTTGACTCGGCTCGGAAAATTCATAGATCCACCACTGGCTGTAGTTAGGAGGTGGCATAATCGCTACTGCACAAGGGCGTTCAAACAGCTAGGCTTTCTTGTCCTATGCAACGACAAAAATTTTCATTTCCTTTCCCTAATACTGCTTCTCTTTCTTTAGTAGAGTAGGAGCCATCTTGTGTTTATGGAATGAAGTAACACTTTGTAATTTTTTGAGACCCGTGCTGTAGAAACCGGTTTTAAAGCGGTACTGATTCCCACTGTTTTACGCACGAACAATAACAACTCGTCTCCCAAAACTAAAAAATTGTTTGTAACACGTGAAATTTTTTTAGCTATATAGCCAAAAATTGATTTTTAACTTTATAAAGTTAAATCTTGTAAGCCCAGAAGTAAATGTCCAATGGAGAATAGTGATATGAATTTATTTCAGAGCTTTGTGGCCTTTGATATGTGATGAAATATTACGTAGTGAGATTGGCACACCAGTGAACAAGATTTAAGCTTGAAATGTTGCACTCCAACCTTTAATTTTTGGTATTTAAATAACAGATAAAGAGTATAATTTTTAGAGTGATTCCCAGTTTGTATCCGGACGAATTTTAATGATAAAATAACACACGCTGTAGGCTCAATGGGAGTGCTTTCTGCTGTTGAAAGGGCTTTCACCCAGGCTGGTATAATAAAGTTTATTCTTCCTTACATTTAACACGAAACATTAGTTCAGCATTTAAAAAAATTGAAATACAAACGCAATAATCCGTTGACCACAATACTGCTGTGGTAAAAATGGATAAAAATCGTTTCGGCAGCTTCTTGTTTCAGATTGTAAGGCAGACTCAGTAAACGAAAGGTAGTGCAAATTTCACATTTTTTTCGTAAATATTATCGGTGTTTCACCTACTGTAAGTTACTATTACTGTTAATTTTAAGCGATGGAGCACTCGCTCCAGTGACAACTCCCTTAGTCATCTGATATCACATTTTTATTATCTTATATAGTCTGAGTGTTAAATTCCTGCCCCATCTACTCTTGCAATTTTAATTTTAAAATCCTTCACCGTTTTTAGTAAATTATTAACCACTTGGTAATTTGTTCCAACCTCTGACACCCTTACCCAAAAAGAAAATTTTTTCACTCCCTTATGCATGAAATCGAGTGCCAGCTTGTGGTCCAGGTTATCTTCTCCCTTCCATGCATTATTCCTAATGCCTCGACCAATATCCCTCCAAGCCCCATCACCAACATATGCCCTGTACATTCCCAGCACTCTCTTCACCCTCCTCATTTCCTCTAGTGACTCCCAATCCAGCTCCTGTATCATATCAGATACTCAATGGGTCCTGTGATAATTTCCACAAACGAATCTAGCTGCTCTTCTTTGCACACTATTAGGTTCTTCGGTGGTTTTAAAATTAATATATTGCTTAATTAAAAAGCCCACCAAAAGGATATGTTGAAGATTTGTTTATTCTTTCAAAACAAAGTCAGCGATATTCACATGCATACAGGGTGTGGTAGATAAGTAATGAGACTGGCCGCCGCGCGGCGACCCAGTCGCTCGCAGGGCGGTCTCCACCTGTACGTCACGTGGTGGGGGATCTGAGGTAACAATAGAAACGGTTCGCAGTCGCGTCGGAGCTCTGGTGCAGTGAGGGTCGAGCTTCGCGTATTACGTTGTTTGTGTGCCCGTGACACTTGTGAAAACGCTGAAAATGGATCGCTCGATAGAACAGCGGTATGCAATCAAATTTTGCTTTCGCTTGGGCAAAACTGCTTCGGAAACTTTTGCTATGGTTACGGAGGCCTACAAAGAAGACTCCCTATCAAGAGCTCAAGTGTTCCGGTGGTTTAATGAATTTCAAAACGGGAGGGAATCCGTTGAAGACATGGAACGATCTGGACGCCCTTCAACGAGTCGTGTGGATGAAACGGTGGCCAAAGTGAAAGAACTCCTGGACTCCGACCGTCGTTTAAGTCTCAAAATGATCGCCGATGAGGTCTCCGTGAGTAAATTTACGGTTCACCAAATTGTTACGCAAGATTTGATGATGAGGAAAGTTTGCGCAAAATTGGTTCCCCGAGTGCTCACCGCCGAACAAAAGCAACGACGAGTGGACGTTTGCCGTGAGATGTTGAATGAATTGGAAAATAATCCAGACTTTTTAGACAACGTAGTAACAGGCGACGAATCGTGGACATTCCAGTACGACCCGGAGACGAAAGCCCAGAGCTCGGAGTGGCACACACCGGCATCCCCGCGGCCGAAGAAAGCAAGAATGTCAAAGTCCCGCATCAAGACAATGCTGATTGTGTTTTTCGACAAGCGGGGGTTAATTCACTTTTTTTTTTTTTTTAACAGTTTAACGTCCCTTTTTAACAACGTGGTCTTTAGAGACGGGAAAGGATGGGGGCAAGGAATGGGAAGGAATTCGGCCATGGCCTTTTGAAGGAAGCATCCCGGCATTCGCCTGGAGTGATTTGGGGAAACCATGGAAAACCCAAATCTGGATGCCCGGACGGGGATTCGAACCGCCGTCCTCCCGAATGCGAGGCCAGAACGCTATCCGGTTAATTCACAAAGAGTTTGTCCCTCAGGGGAAGACTGTCAATGCCGAATTCTACAAAGAAGTCCTTCAGCGATTGCACAGAGCCGTCAAACGGAAGCGACAGGACCTTGCTCAACGCTGGCGTCTCCACCACGACAACGCTCCGGCGCACACAGCGTTCCTCGTGACCTCCTACTTGACCCGAATTGGAGTTGAAGTTCTGCCACAGCCACCATACAGCCCTGACTTGAGTCCTCCTGATTTCTTCCTATTTCCGAAGGTCAAAAGATGCCTGAAGGGTCATCGTTTCGACGATATTCCGAACATCCAACGTGCTGTCACGAAGGCACTAACTGGGATAACTCAAACGGACTACAGTGGGGCCCATGAAGCTTGGAAAACGCGCTGGCAACGTTGTGTCGACGCCCAAGGCGAGTACTTTGAAGAATATTAACCTTTTGTACAAATAGGATCAATAAATTTGTTTTTCTAGACTGAGTCTCATTACTTATCTACCACACCCTGTAGATACAATACAGAGATGCACTTCCGAGCAGTCGCAAAGATAGTCTTTATAAAACTTCTGTGAACTAAACTTGAAAACTAACTATAAAACTCTCTGTAAAACTGAATCTGAATGAATACTGAATCTGTCCAGCCGATCTGTTTATATAGTCTCTATCGAAATTGCGAGAATTCTTCAAAGGCATTCGCCCGATATTTCTCGAACATTAACAATTACTCAAACAATTAAACATATTAAAAACAATCGGAATTAATACAAAATGACTTAACATCATTACAACATGATCAGAAATGGAAATTAGAAATACTTAAATACAAAATTATTTACAGAAATCATTTCAAACTGTAGAAAATTGTCCTGTAGACATCGTAACTTACATTAATACATGGAGTTACAAACATTTAAGAAATTCTCTTGCACATATTAAATGGACTTTAAATAATTTTCTTTCATAAAGCAAAAGTCTATATACACTGATTTACAAGAAATTACAAAACAAACATACCAGATCATATTCAAGCAAACTTTAGCTCACTACAAATACTGTACTTCATACAGTACAATACTATTCAAAATTCAGGTATGAGGGGTGTTACAACACCCTCCTGCTCCTGTATTTGAGAACCAAAATGTGGATCCCATACTACACCACGATATTCATCCAACGGTCTCTAACCCAACTCCCTAACCACTCTGGTACATCCTCTCATCACCCTCTCCAGTTAATGTAGGATTTTGTATCCTTTTCCTACCACCTGCCCAATTAAGTTTGTTATCAAACGTTACTTACACTTGAATCTTTCAACAAGCATTTCTGACCCCACCCTATAATATTAATTAACCATTAGTATTCTATCCGTGTACCTAATAAGCTGACTTTTCTTGGCATTTATCTTCATTTCTTGCTGACCTACCCATTTAGATATTCTATCCAGGACACCCTGCAGCTGTCACAGTCTTCTCCCGTTTTGATCCCATTAAGGGAACCCGGAGCAGAATGGAGCTCAAAGTTAAAAATATGTTTTAAAAATACAAAAGGGTTAATTAAGAGAGCTGCGAATTTTTCTATTAACACATTATAATGTTTTAAAACCCAAAAATACCATAATATTGTGAAATAATGTTCTGCTCCATGCCCGGGGCAAAACGGGGTGGTAGGAAGAAGTAATTAGCGAGCGTGTATTAACCACGTTTGTGGACGCTCCCTGTATGGCTTTACTCCTCCTCGCTGTCGGGATCGTATTGCGAGGGAACGCAGCCGTGGCCTTATGAACCAACCATCCCGTCATACGCCTCAAGCTATTTTAAGAATCCGAGGTCGTGACGGGGATTTGAAGCGGTGTCCTCCCAAATACGCTACCGCTCACACAACATATTCGGGGGTTACTCTTAACAGCATGATAAATCTCACAATTAAAAAAAAAATAGAAACCGCCTTCAAAAAAACACCTGTACTAAAAATAAGTTTATACCTTGATTAGAAGAAAATAAATCTAAATGAACAATATTTTACAGTAATATTACTGAAATTTTAAAATTTATGTTTTGAGTCTGTGTACCATCAATTCGGCTGTAGGTCAGTATAAATATATAATTAAATTCCGATGGAGCACAGGCTCCGGTGGCAACTTCCCTACACACCCATCTTGCTCCTTTCCTGCACCCACCTACATTTGCCCTCTACAAATTTTAACTTTAAATTCTTTCAACGTTTTGGGTAACTAATTCATCATTTCTCTTGGTAACTTATTCCAATCCCTGACACCCTTACCTAAAAAAGAGAATCTTCCCACACCCTTGTGCCTGAAATCGAGTGCCAGCTTGTGGTCATGGTCATCTTTTCCCTTCCATGCACTACTTTTCATACCAATTGTAATATCTTTCCATGCCTCATCGCCAATATATGCCCTGTACACTCCCATGACCCTCCTCATCCTCCTCCTGTCTTGCAATGAATCCCATTCCAACTCCTTTATCATATCTGTTACCGATTGCATTCTGCGATAATTTCCAGAAACAAATCTAGCAGCCCTCCTTTGCACCCTTTCCAACTCCTGTATGTGATACGAAAGTGTGTCAAACAATTACTATACAGTGTACATTACACAGATACGTAGCGGGTGATCCCACGTTTATTCTGAAAACTAATACTGCGGCAACCAATAACAACCTCTCCCGGGAGATGTTTCTACGGACAATGAAAGTATTCTGCGAGCGTTAGTTGATCACAGAATCAAACACTAAACAAAAACAGATGTAAAAGTATGTTGAACTTTCAAAAACCTGTATTCCAACAACATCGTTTTAAAAATGATGAGAGTAAACGAGTAGATAAAATATTTTATGATATGCTTACAATTACAGCAGAGCGTCGCCAATCCGAACAACTTCTTGAATGTATTTTTCTAACGAATTGTGCACTATTTCACAGAAGTGCCAACATTGTTCCTGTTTACATTTAGTACACCTTTGCACTTGTTTTGTTCGGAAATTCCACTAACAATGAATAAGGTACAATTAATTTAACACCTTACATTTCTTTAATTTAATTAATTGCAATGGAGCACAGGCTCCGGTGGCAATTTCCTTACACACCCATCTTCCCCCTATCCTGCACCCACCTACGTTTGCCCTCTACAAATTTTATCTTTAAATTCTTTCAAAGTTTTTGGTAAATTATTCATCATTTCTCTTGGTAACTCATTCCAATCCCTGACACCCTTACCTAAAAAAGAGAATCTTCCCACACCCTTGTGCCTGAAATCGAGTGCCAGCTTGTGGTCATGGTCATCTTTTCCCTTCCATGCACTACTTTTCATACCTATTGCAATATCTTTCCATGCCTCATCGCCAGTATATGCCCTGTACACTCCCATGACCCTCCTCATCCTCCTCCTGTCTTGCAATGAATCCCATTCCAACTCCTTTATCATATCCGTCACTGATTGCATTCTGCGATAATTTCCAGAAACAAATCTAGCAGCCCTTCTTTGCACCCTCGCTAACTCCTGTATTTGATACTCAAAATGTGGGTCCCATACTACACTACCATATTCGAGCAATGGTCTGACCAAAGTTTTGAAACCCAATTCCTTTACTTCTCCCGTACATCCCCTCATCACTCTTTCCAACAAGTGCAGAACTTTGAAACCTTTTCCTACCACCTGTCCAATGTGTCCTGCCCAGTTAAGCTTGTTATCAAAAGTAATGCCAAGATTTTTACATTTCAAGTCTTCTGCAAGCAATTCTTTCCCCACCTTATATTCATAATTAACCTTTTGTTTTTTATTTGTGTATCTAATTGGTTGACTCTTCTTTGCATTTATCTTCATACCATGTTTACCAACCCAACCAGATATCCTGTCCAGATCACCCTGCAACTGTTTACAATCCACTATCGTTTTGATTCTTTTATATAGCATTATGTCATCTGCAAATAATCTAATTTCAGATAGTAAACAATCAACACTATTATTCATTAGAATAATGAATAGCAATGGTCCCAATACGCTACCCTGTGGCACACCCATTTTTACTTCCACTTCTTTTGATACTGCATTTCCTACCCTAACTTTCTGTTTTCTACCTTTTAAAAATTCTTCTACCCAGCAAATTACTTTCTCATCCACTCCAGTAGTTTCTACCTTATTTACTACCATTTTATGGCTTACTATGTCAAACGCCTTTGACAGATCTAGTGCTACACTATCAATTTGGCCTCCCTTGTCCATTTCATGTGAAATATCTTGCATATATCCCACCAACTGAGATTCGCGTGAATATCGTTGCCTGAACCCATGTTGCCTGCTTGAAAACCACTTACGTTCCTCACATATATTTCTGATGTGGTTGCATATCAATCTTTCGATTAATTTACCTACCACTGATGTCAAACTGATTGGCCTGTAATTCTCACCTCTATTTCTCACCCCTCCCTTATGTACCGGTACTACTATTACACTTTTCCAGTCCTGTGGTAAGCAACAAGTAACCAGACTCAATTTAATTAATATTTCAAGATAAGGTACAATGTCACATCCGGCTATCTTTAAGATATCTGTGGTAATATTATCTTCACCAGCCCCTTTATGTTTTTTCAGCTTTTTTATTTCCTTCATGATTTCCTCAGGATGGATATCAAATTTTTTACTATCGTCATTTCTAATTGTGTTGTTAAGCTCGTTCTCCGAATTAGACCCTCCTGTTTCTGATTCATTGTCCGTAATGCTTTCACTGAACCAGTTACTTAAAAATTCTGCCTTTTTCAAATCGTCAGTAACTTCTTCTCCATCCTTATCTATAAGTGTCTCTACACCCTCCCTTCCCCTCTTATATTGTATTGTAGCCGTAATATCCACGCAACCAAACGCACATTGGCTTTGATGCGGAATGTTTGTAATGACTCGACAACAATTCCTCAGTGTTGGTAGTTCTGAGTTTCTTTTAGAAATCTGAAACCCGTCGTGTTCGCCCCGAGTCTTTGTCCTTGGTTTGCTTTGTTGGTGAGTTCTTTAGTATGTTGTACCAGCATTACATACATATGATATCGTGTTCATCTTCTAAAAGGATGCACAAGTGTCTCCAAAATGAACCAGAAGAAAATAAGAGCCTTCTTTTGTTTGGGGTATGTAAAATTATAAAGTATTTATTGTAATTTTAAAGGCAAAATAATGACTATACAAACCGAAAGTATACACACAAAACATCTGAAAAATCGAATCACCTTCGGTCTCAATTAGTTCGGATCAGCGTCGGCGCTAGGATTCTCGGGCCCCGAATAAGCGTTCTTAAAAATGACGTAGTCGGTTGGGGCCAGTGACAAAGTCATCGGATGGAGCCCTTCCTCAAGTCAGCTCCACCACTGCCCTGGCGATAATGAGCGGATCCTTGGGACGGGGCCCCCTCCGGTTAAGTCATCGGGCCCCCCTTCGACCGGCGGTCCCTCCCTAACGCCGGCCGTAGTTCGGATTATCGACGCTTTACTGTCCCGCCGCAACAGAATCAGAGAAATACGCGTCTCTATGGCTGTCTGGTCCAGTGACTTGAGGAACTGGAGCGGATGCGACCTTCCTTTGTGTCCGCAGCGTATCGCGAGAGACGCTGTCTTGGACTCCAGCCGAGGTCTGCGCGGACAGAGGAATTCACTTTGTAACAGAAAGAGATGTCCAGCCGTCCAGAAAAACACATTACAGGTAGCGAGCGCACTGCGAACACGGAGGTAATTCCAGCGAACAATCTTAAAAAAAAGTAGGTTCTCGATTCGATTATCTCCGGCCGTGTGTATGTGGCTGAACTGCTCCTAAACGGCTGGACTGATTTTTACGAAATTTTGTGTGTGTGTGATTAAGTTGATTCGAGAATAGTTTAGCTTCACAACTGGATCCGGCAGGCAGCGTTTAGAAATATCAGTCCCGCGATCTGATTGTTGCTTTTATCAGTTAGGGGGCGTCAATTAATTACGTGGGGTGGAATGGCGAGGGGGAGGGGGGATTCGGCGAAATCTCACGAAACCTCACCAAGGGGGAGGGGGGGATCGACGGAAATCTCACGTGAGGTTCTGAAATTCTTGAAACATGGTAGAGTTAAAAAAAAAAAAGTCTACAAATGACGCGAAAGTGGACTTTAGGATGAGGGGGGGGGGGTATATGCTCTAGAAACGACCTGGGGAGGGGGGGGATTTATAACCACCCTTGGAAGCGTGAGATCTAAAAAAAAAAAATCAAGAAGTTACGTGGTCGATTAGCAGGGCGGGGGTCTCCGTCAAAATAGCACGTCATTTTAGAGGGGGGGGGGGGGCGGAATAACACCTCACGTAATTACTGGTCGGCCCTTACTTGCGTCGTAGCTGTGTTGTTAAAATAGAACTGCAGTATTGAAATCAGCATTTTACAACACGTGCATTCAATCACAATCAACTTACAAATTTAAATTGTCAGTTCTCATTTGATTCTATGCAACTTACGAAGTATTGATTAGTCATATTGATAAAATTTCGTCCACATTCCTGATAATTTTAATTTAAAGAAGTCATTGTTTATGTGTTGTGCACTTATCACAGAACAATGCCGCGTCTTCGTGGACAAGGAGGAAATACTGGTCGACGTACACCGCATGTCAACGAGTCAGAGCACATTATCAACAGCGCGTGCAACAACGTCGCGCTTGACAAGATAAAAAATTATTCCTGTTAATATTGAGATTAAAAATATATTTAAAGATTTATTTTTTGTACACTGAAAAAATATACTTGTCATGAAGACGATTTGAGTTTTTTTACTTCTAGCTATTATTTAAGACACTTTTAAGTTCGTTCTCAACGCATTTAAGTTTTAGTGTACAGATACACTCACACGCAATTGATAGGTCAAGCTGTGGTAACTGTAAGCGTGGTGGCGTCAGATATTTTAAAAATATTCTTTTTAAATATTTTTTCATCAAAACAGTCCAAAGAATTTATAGTTAACTTAATTTTTTTATATAATTTTTGGATTTACAACGTTTAAACAGGACAATGTCTGTCGGGTGCGTTAGTCTCGTATATATATATTTGTACGTATGTTCACGAATATCATCGCCAATTGTCAACCAATTTTAATTTTTTTTGATAGGGAATACTTTTAAAATGGTCCCATACAAACTGCATTGAAATCCTAGACTTTTTTGTATACTGTCTGACGGAGCTTTCTAGGAGTCTAATTGCATACCACCATAAGTGCTACATATGTAGTGATGTGTTGAGCCAGTTATACAGCTGAGCACTCGCCAGGACTATGTACGAGGACGAATCAAAAACTAAGTTACACTTCCAAGTGACGGCTATTTATGAAACCATCTACACATAGGCAACACGGCTATGACGACATACGATGTGAGTTCACTTTTGCACATAGTCCACAAGAGAGTGTAAACATTTCTCGGGACGGTCAGCCATCTTTTCTATTCCGGATGCGTAGGAATCACCTCCAGCGCTATGTAACCACCTGGAGACATGTGGTCTCACCTCCTCATCGTTTCGGAATCATCGTCCACCGAGATCCTTTTTAAGCTTACTGAACACGTGATAGTCGCATCACGCTAAGTCTGGACTGTATGTGGAGGATGTCGCGATCCAAATTACCAAGTGAAGTGATGAATAATTTACCAAGAACGCTTAAGGAATTTAAAATTTGCAAATCGGAAAAGTAAATGGGGAGGAATTTAACATGTATATATAAAGGGGTAATGAGATGACTAGGGAAATTGCCACCAGAGCGTTAGTTCCATCGCAATAAAAAGTTAATAATAATAATACCTCCCACTTGAATCGCTGCAGCAGTTCTGACGTTTGGCGGGCCGTGTGAGGTGTTGCGTTATCGTCCAACAAAATCACTATCATGTGTTCGGTGAGCTGAAAAGGATCTCGATGGACGACGAGGAGATGAAAGCAGCTGTCTCCAGGTAGTTACATAGCGCTAGAAGTGATTTCTACGCATCCGGAGTCGAAAAGTTTAGTGTCTTGTGGACTATGTGGAAAAGTTAACTTACATTGAACATTGTCATAGTAGTGTTGTCTATGTGTAGGTGGTTTCACGAATAGCCATAACTTGGAATTGTAACTTACTTTTTGATTCGCTGGGGAAAGCTCTGTTCTCACAAGTATGTTGTTATTTCAACACTGGAAAGATCTTCTCTTTAATGTTGTTGTAATTTTCAGTGATGTCACTAATCGAATAATTTATAATGTTACGTTTCTATTGACAGCATCCAAACATCGTTATCACCATCATCCGAAGTGGTAATGCTATATTATACCATTTACATCAGATGTTGTTGTATGTGAGGCAATGACGTTTCGCACCGGTTCTGACCGCAATCCTCGGGCGCGTGTTGCAGTGGGGCGGCCGAAGAAGAAGCTGACGGCGCCGGAGCTGCTGTCGCTGCTGAACCAGCTGGCGGGGGTGCGCGCCGACGCGGGGTCTCGAACCCAGGCCGTCAGGTTCGGGTTCAGCCGCCGCCGCAGACCACACCCCGCCTGAACACCTCTACGACCTCACCCGGCCACTACCCAACACTCACTGCGTTGCTTCATCAAGACTTACCACACGCTAGCGATTTCATTTATTCTGTAGAACGAAAACCGCTATAGTTGTGAAACAACTCCTCAAACTGGTTTTTCCAAAATGTTTTGTAGTTATAACACTGTACTGTTGCTACAAATGTGGGTTTACCTTTTTTAAATGAAAACTTGATGATAAACCTGAATTATTATTTTATTCCACCCTTTGTAATTATGAACACCACTACCAAGAAGCAGAGATAATAAACTTGGAAATTGACCAGCAAGGGTAAGAAGTCTTTCAAGATTAAACATTCTCGAAGGAAAGATTGCATTACATCTCCTATAAACATCCAGAACACTACTTGACCTGCACCTGTAACAATACAGCATTGTTGACAAGCCTAATAACAATTCTGCAATTACAAGTGTTGATAGGAATTGCATAAAACTTCCAATCAGATCACCAGCAGCCTGCAACTACAGTCTGAACATCTTTATATGAGGCTTACAAACATTATCCTCAATGTGTAGTGGAGACAAATTGCTGAAAACAATCATCTTGTTCGGTACAAACAAGGTATTTTATGTTTAGGGAAGTTCAGTGAAGGGAAAAGATGACCATGACCACAAGCTGGCACTCGATTTCAAGCACAAGTGTGTTGGAAGATTCTCTTTTTTAGATAAGGCTGTCAAGAATTGGAATAAGTTACCAAGAGAAACGATGAATAATTTACCAAAAATGCTGAAAGAATTTAAAGTTAAAATTTGTAAAGGTCAAATGTAGGTGGGTGCAGGAAAGAGGTATAATGGGTGTGTAGGGAAATTAACACCAGAGCGTGCGCTCCATCGCAATTAAGTTGAAGGAGAAATTGCTTGGTGAAGGCATAAATATGTAGGCACATCATTGGTCAGGACACACTGCGCAGGTGGTAGGCGAAGGCAGGGCCGGGTTAACCCTTTCCTACCGGCTATTGGAAAAAAAGGGAAATTTATAATTTCAATTATATATTTGTATAAAGGTACTTGAAATTAAACACACGTTTCTTTCAAATTTTTTTTGGCACTCTAAGTGCTAATTACTAAGCCAGTACTTATAAGTACCGTCAGGGACTTTGTGTATCACATGATGTACAGAAATAACAATTGAAATCAATTATGTTCATATTGGTATGAAATATTTGCCTCACGATATTAAAAAAAAAAAAAAAATTCTTTTTGCTCATTCAGACACAAAAGACATTGTAGTGCAACATTTGGAATGATGTTTTTACTGTATTTTCTTCGTTCTACATACTTCACATCTTCATCAGATTTTTACAATTTAGGGACAGTTTCCAAATCTTACATTGTATTCATTGTAATGTACCACTTGTTTTTTTGGTCTGTATGCTGAAAGCTTAGAAAATTAATTTTTCGGCAATTTCACGCAGAAATTTAAAAATAAATGTTGTCTTTGTCTGA
>JARYHS010012519.1:231142061-231193765 GCA_031002005.1 Vandiemenella viatica | reverse complement strand
CTCGCCATCGTCGTGTGTGCTACCTCGCCAACGAGTCCTGTGACGTCACACGCCCGGCCAGAGAGCTATCCACTAGATGTCGCTGTTACGACAAGCTCAGAGTATACGACATCTGTAACGGTTTAAAACCTTTCAAACTGCACAAACATAAACAGAAATATGTATTTCGCTTAAATCTACATACGGTATTCATTAATAGTTGATTTTTCTTTATTTATATTAGTTAGATGTAGACGTTTTTGTTATTTTTCCCCAGATATATGGCTATAATAGCAAGCAAAGAATTTAGGTTTCGTTTTTATGTTTTTGCAGATTTCATGGGTGCTACTGCTGTTTGTATGTGAATGTGTAATAGAAAACAATTCTTTTATTCAGGAAGTTTATTCACAACTGATGGCCCCAACAAGAGCCAATTCTTAAGAGAATAGCGGTAACGGAAATAGCCAAACGCAAAAAGAAAAATCTTTTAGTCTGAAACAACTACCTGACACTCGGAAAGAAGTTTGTAATACTCACAACACTTATTACTGTTGGTGATACCTAAAACAAGGAAGATCAAAGGTGAACACGAAATTTCACGCAAGCTGAGTTGCTCCAGAACGTACAGTGCAAGACGCGTTCAGAACTTATTTATTGCAAACACAGGAGCAAAATCGTTTTTACGTCAAAGGACTCTTGAAGTGTTTATTTCGCCTCAATTAACATCTAATGAACGTAATCTGGCACTCCAATAGTATAGAAACATTCGAGATGGACAGCTGCGGTGTTTGTCAATGAACTGGGGACATATTTTTCCGCTCACCTGGGAAGACGTCTTTTACGATATCGCATTTACTCAATGGACTGGAAGTGAGGGCATTTCGCCGCAAAGGAAATGAGCGTGCTTCGCAAAGGCCTGTGAACAAGGCGCGAATTTTCCTACCGCCGGTAAAACTTGAGCTTCCTATCAAACCTCGCCAGTTGAAAATACGGACGTGCCTTGGTTTGGATGGCCTCAAATGTTTCACGAATGACGTGTTTTAATTCTAGACATCACCTAACGAAAAACTAAAATGTACTTTCATTGAAGTTACGATAGCATTTTCATGCTAAAATGGAGTTTGAATAACGTGATAAGTGAAATATATATCTATATTATTTCTAAAAAAAATGAGAGAGTCCCGTACTTCAAGTATCTGGGACCGAACCCACAGGACGATAGAAAATAGCGCAGAAAGTTCGCATGCAAAAACTTAGGAGAGCCTACGGTAGAACTTACAACATATATAATAAAAAATGTTTGCCTATATATACAAAAGTCAGGCGTTACAAGACATTTATCAAATCTGAAGCCCTGTACGCCAGCGAAATTTTAACTTTGCACAGGAAAGGTGACGTAGAAAGCATTCTGAAAGAAGAACGCAAAATTATAAAAAAGATCCTTGACCCAGAAAAAACAGATGACGGATATAGACTTAAATCTGGAAAAGCAACAGAAACACTGTCAAACCTCGCGGCAGACATCAGGAAACGAAGATTAAGATTTTATGGACATATCCACAGACTTCCAGCAACAAGACTCACTCATAAAATTGTGACGTACATAGAACAGCTAAAAACTATGCCCTGGGTCCAGGAGATCAAAAAGACATGGAAAAAGTCCACATAAACTCATCAGAAATCATAGACAGACAAACATACAGAGAAAAAATTAACAAGTGGGAAGTACCACCAGAGAATGAAGTCATTAAGAGACTGGGGACGAAGTGGACTGAAGAAAGGAAGAGAATCCACGGAGAAAAAATGAAAGCTATATGGAAACTTAGAAAATCGTTAAGGCTTTGCATGATCTGACAGGGTCCAATTGCAGATAATAATAATAATAATAACAATATTATTTCTAGAAAGTGTTTTTTTTTTAATCTTTCTCGCTTCATACGCAATCATAATCTTTAAGTGAGACGTATCATTTTAAACATTAAATTCTCCGCTTTGGTAACGTCATTAATTAAGAAAGGAATTTTTCGAAATCTAATTCTTAAATGCAAAGTGATGTACAATGGAGGTCACTGTTATGCGATAGTTCAGAGTGAGGCCGCTAGGCTTCGCTGCCGTCTGTAAGGAATGACCGCATTGCCTCTAGATACGAGCACGACATTTTGAATTTTTTACGCGAGGCTAAATTTTGATACAAATATTTTGTAGCCTCATTTACATGTAAATTAGATTTTGTTATGTGTTGTAAATTAACACGATTTTTCTCGTCGTGCGTATGCATAACGTGCCGGAAAGTGATTTCTAATTGTTTAATAAGAGGTTGTAAGTGCCTATTCCGGCCGAAAAAATAAATAATTGCACATAGTATAGTTAATTCTGCATACTACGAGCTCTTGAGATTTTTTTACTATACATATCCAGATTGCACTATTTGATCAAAATATCTATTCTAGTACATGACCTGTGCAAGATTCCTTCAATTATTCTTTTTTTTCAGTTTTATAAAATTTGTAATAATGGGGCTTTATATGATCGAAAAACCTCCTGTATTATCACTATAGTGACCATGCGTTTTTCTAAACTAATAAAAATCCTACATCAGCGAATAAACAGTCAGTAAAAAGGCTTCACATCGATCGCCCTTTGACGCAGCATACCCACTGCTAGTCAGCGGGCGTCCTGCATGCAGTCAACCCGCCGCGCACGACAGTCACTATGGTAGCGGCGGCTCCAGGGGCCAGCTGGAGTGCACCGCCCACTGAACGATGACTATCTACATCTACATCTACATATATACTCTGCAATTCACAAAACTGTGGGTGGCAGAGGGTGCTCAGCACCAAAGCTAATCTCTTTGTTGTGCATTCCAATCCCTAATGATGCGAGGGAAAAAAGAATTCATATAAGAATCAGTGCGGCACCTTATTTCTCTAATTTTATCAACAAGTCTCAGCGACAAAAGTTTCAAAAAAGCTCGATTGTACTTATACAATGCTGTATTCGCTCCTGGTGAACTGAATTCAGCTTTTAAAGCAATATTTTTGTATCTCTTAGCGAAAATGATTTTTTTTTAACTTATGGCCTTACGCCTCGTCGACGTCAAGATCATTAGAGGCGGGATGGGACTGGGGACAAGGAACGGGAAGGCATTCGGCCATGGAATTTTGAAGGAAGCATCCCGGCATTCGCGTGAGGTGATTTGGGGGAACCATGGAGAACCTAAAGCTTTAAGACGATTGAATTTTATATTAAATTTTGTTTACGAAGAAGTATTGGTAATGCATATACGTTAATAAACTTTCTTTGCTATTTTGTGCATACCCTGAGTTGAGAATTTCATTTAAACAATCCAATTATCACTGGATCAGTTTTCTAAGGATGGTGGCAGAGAGTTACTTTATGTTAAATGTAATGACGAACAAACAGCCGCGTATGTAATTTGTAATCCAGTGAATATATTGCGTGATTTAGTAGTCACTTCACTGGACAGCACGTGTATTACAGCTGCAAGTCTTACTTCAACAGCTGTTCATTTAGGGATTCCGTCCCCTAAGCCCTACGTCACTGGAGGACAGGAGGAGGATGAAGAGAGTGCTGGGAATGTACAGGGCATATGTTGGTGATGGGGCTTGTAGGGATATTAGTAAAAGAATTAGGAATAGTGCGTGGAAGGGGAAAGGCGACCATGATCACAACCTGGTGCTTGATTTCATACAAAAGGGGGTGGAAAATGTTTTTTTGTTGGTAAGAGTGTCAGGGATTGGAACAAATTACCAAATGAAGTGATGAATAACTTACCAAAAACGCTCAAGGAATTTGAAATTAAAATTTGTTAATCGCGGAGGAACTTAACACTCCAATTATGTAAGATAAGGGGTAAAAATGGGGTGATTAGATGACTGGGGGAATTATTTCTGACGTTCCGCAGTCTGTCCGTATGTCACATGCGTATAGCGCTTAAAATGGAATAAGTTTGCAGGCTTCATATACGCTTAAACTGTGCGCTTCGCTGACCCGAAACCGAATATCGTACTCAAAATTTTGAAGAATTTAAGGGGATTCTACGATAATCGTGGCGTCACAATTTGATGATGGATTCTTTTGTAACTCGACGAGACAAATCGATAGTGAAAAATAAACTTTTTCGATATCTCGCTTAGTTCTCGACATACACCATCTCAAAATATAAGTGATTAGTTTGAAGTGCGGCCGGCACCAGAAAGAAATTCGCCAGAGCCACAAGGAATTACGCGCCGGACATGAGCAGTGAGCGTTTTGTTTTACTACTATATAGCGGTTGTGGTTAGCTTGAAGTGCGGCCTGGACCAGAAGAAAAACGTCGCCAAAGGCACAAGGAGCTAAACCAATAACTAATTTTTGACTGTCGATATCTCGGGAACTAAGTGAGATTTATATTTATTAACCGACTTCAAAAAAAGGAGGAGGTTCTCAATTCGTCTGTATTTTTTTTTTTTTTGTATGTATGTTCAGTCATATCTTCGACAATTTTGAACCGATTTAAATGAAATTTTTTTAGTGGATAGGGTATACCTCCAAAGTGGTACCATATGAATTTCACTGAGAAACCACCCCATCAACCCCCTTGAACCCCATAATTTTTATACAAATCCATATTTTTTATTCGATCTCGTTGAAACTTTGGACATATATAGCCAAAAATAAAGAGAAAAATACTGTCAACTTTTGGTTTAAAAAAACTGAACCCCTCTCCCCCTATCCACCCCCTTGATTTTTGCCATTTTTCTTTATTTGTATGTATGTTCAGCGATATCTTCGCCAATTTTGAACCGATTTAAATGAAATTTTTTTAGTGGATAGGGTATACCTCCAAAGTGGTCCCATATGAATTTCATTGACAAATCACCCCTTCTACACCCCTCCGCCCCCTAATTTTTATACAAATCCACATTTTTTATTCGATCTCGATGAAACTTTGGACATATATAGCCATAAATAAAGAGAAAAATACTGTCAACTTTTGGTTTAAGAAAATTGAACCCCTCTCCCCCTATCCACCCCCTTAATTTTTGCCAATTTTCTTTATTCAAAGCTACAGTTCGACACCATTTAACTGATCACCATTAAAGTTGGCAATTACATGTAGTTTTTCATGGAGAAGGATTCTGACCAAAAAAATCAAAATAAAAAAAACCACCCTCTCCCATTTACACCCCTTAATTTTATAGTCAACCTACATTTCTTATCTGATTTTTACTGAACTTTGCCCATGTATACTTTAAAACAAAGAGAAAAATCCTGTCAATATTTAGTCTTCCAAAGTTCAACTCCTCCCCTTCATCCACCCCTTTAATTATTGTCAATGTTCTTCATAAAAAGCTACACTCAACACCGTTTGACCGATTATCATCAAAGTTGGCATATACATGTAATTTTTCATGGAGTAACTGACCAAAAAATAAATTAAAAAACCACCCCTCTCCCCTTTACACCCCTAAATTTTTATACAAACCCACATTTTTTATCAGATTTCGATGAAACTTTGGACATGTATACTAAAAAATAAAGAGAAAAATACTGTCAACTTTTGGTTTGAAACAACTGAAGCCCTCTCCCCCTATCCACCCCCTAAATTTTTACCAATGTTCTTTATACAATGTTAGTCGACAAATTTAACTGGTCTCCATTAAGGTTGGCATATACATGTTAATTTTTCATGGAGAAGGTTTCTGACCAAAAAAAATTAAATTAATAAATAAACCACCCCATGTCTCCCTTTACACCCCTTAATTTTATGGAAATCTACATTTCTTATCTGATTTTTATTGAACTTTGCCCATGTATACTTTAAAACAAAGAGAAAAATCCTGTCAATATTTGGTTTGTCAATGCTCAACCTCTTTCCTCCTTCAACCCCATTAACTTTTGTCAATGTTCTTTATAAAAAGCTACAGTCGCAATCGTTTGACCGATTACCATGAAAGTTGATGCTTATATGTATTTTTTTTACGAAGAAGGTGTCTGACCAAAAGATCTAAAAACCACCCCCTCTCCCCATTAAACTGCTTAATTTTTATACACAACCTCAGTTTTTATCCAGTTTAGACAGAACTTAGCAAATTTTTACTATAAAACAAAAGATAAAAATGATGCCAACTCTTGGTTTGCAAAAAATGAACCCCTCTCCCCTTTTCCACCCCCTCGATTTTTGTCAATTTCTTTTTAGAAAGCTACAGTCGACATCATTTGACCGATCTTTATTAAAGTTGGCACATATATATGTAATTTTTTTATGGATAAGATCTCTGACCAAAAAATAAAAAAAACTACCCTAGCTCCCCATCCCTTAATATTTATACAAAACCCACATTTTGATTCGAATCGGTGGAACTTCGCATGTGTATACTTTAAAACAAATAGAAAAAGAAAAATACTGTCCACATAACTTTCACAAAAATGCAAACCCTATCCCCCTTTCTACCCCATTAATTACTGTTCTTTATACAAAACTACCGTTTCTTTCTGGTTTTGAAGGAAGTATGTACATGTATACTGCAAAACAACCAGAAATATACTGTCTACATTTGGTTTCGAGAGTCCAAACACCGCTCCTTCCTTTCCATCATTTAATCTACAGTTTCTTTCCAATTCTGAAGAAAATTTGCACACATATACTTTAAAACATACAGAACAGTTTTGTTTAAATTAGGTTGCTTAATTGTTTTTTTTATACATACCTACAGATTTATCTGATATCAATAGAAATTTACACACAGTATACTTTAAATCAATCAGAAAAGGCAGTCTACATTTGGTATACAAAAGCTCACTCCCTCTTCCCCTTTACCATCACCCCTTTTAATTTCCAATGTTCTTTACAAAATATCCACAGTTTTAAATTCCGTCAAAATCAATTAAGCCGTTTTTAAGTCATGGCTTAATATTTATAAAATAAATGTGTCGTAATGTCTCAACATGTACTTCAGATTTCAACTTTGATCCCAAGCTTTCACGTTGTGAAAACCAATTAAAAATCTATATTTCTTGTGTGACGCCGGAGCAAATAGATATATTCCAGAGACAGATTTCTGTATGTGGTATGTATTAATGCCAAGATGTTACATGTTTCGGTTATCGAGCAGCAGCTTTAACAGATGTTATGATAAGATCGAAACATAGCCTGACATTCCTTAACAGAACGCCCAATTCACCCCGTTCTGGAAGTGGTTGTGGTATATAAAGACATAATTCTTCTTTGAAAGCAAGTGCTTTGATCTCTGAGCTACCAGGAAGTTCGCAAAATGGGAACTGCTGCGGCATATTTAAAATACTAAACGAAGTATAATACCACTAAAAATTTAAAAATAAAATAATTGTTTAAAAAAACATAAAAACCGCCTTCAAAAAAAGCACTAAAAATTTTAAAATAACTTTATACCTTGCTTAGGAAAAAGTAAATCTAAATAGAGAACATTTTACATTACTTTCATTGAAATTTTGACATTAATTAGTTATTTTTGGAGTCGGTGCCAGCGAAAGCAAGAAAAACAAAAAGATAAAAACAATAAGGAATAACAATAATACTTAAAAAATCATGTTACTGCTTACCTACAATTAATGCTAGAAACATGTTTCAACAAAACTGAAACATACAGATGATACGCCGATATTATACTCTGTAAATCGTTTACTTCATGATGCAACCTACCAACTGACACTGTAGCTCCAGAGATATTCCTGGATGACCAATAAGGCCAAGCCACAGATTGAAATACTATTAATTAGTTTCCCTAAGATGTCTCCCACAGTAACACAATCTGCCTCACAACATGCTGTAAAATATTGGGAATTTTTGTTCGTACTATCCGTTTCGCCTCTAACGCCAAAAAAGAAGTTCAGTAATTAGATCTTCGCGATGTGACAGCTGGCACCGACTCCAAAAATAACTAATTAATGTCAAAATTTCAATGAAAGTAATGTAAAATGTTGTCTATTTAGATTTACTTTTTCCTAAGCAAGGTATAAAGTTATTTTAAAATTTTTAGTGCGTTTTTTTTGAAGGCGGTTTTTATGTTTTTTTAAACAATTATTTTATATATATATCATTAGGATACATTTCATATTAGTGAGATCTTTGTGGAAAAAAAAAAAAACACACAAACAGAAGAGCGTGACGTGAGTATGGAGAAACTATCGACAAAATTAACCGATTGAAGTATCAACGTTTTGAGTATTGCTGGTGTATGCAGGACGATTTGGCAACGGAATTAAGACTGGCACAAGAAATGGTATGATTTAAATGGATTGTTCATTTGTGTGTGTGTATTTTTTATAAATATAATCTCGAGTCGACCAGAGACTTTATGCTCTTCAGCTAAGATACTATTTTAAGTTGTTTATGTTAAAGGTTGTCGTTGAAATCTTACTTGCTCAGAATAATATATCTGTGAGTTGTTAATGTTTATGTCTTTTACTCATGTGATACACACCTTCACTTATAGTTAATTAGATCAAAATGTAATTGTGTAATATTAAATTTTAAAGAATAAAGGAGGTACACTTAACCGTTACACTTCAATATATATCTATATATACATTGAATTCGTCATAAATTTGCGGTGGTACGGTTATGATATAGCTGCCGATTGTAAGATTAAAATTCTGGGAAATGTTAAACTAGATGCGTTACGCAAATTCCAGCGGGAAAATTATTTCTAATTTTCGTTGCTTACATGACCGCCATATTGGCATTGCCATTACTCAACACGGGGACAGTAGGAAGGGAAACGACTACAATATTATTTAGAGGATACGCTACGAATCTTAGAACCTTTTTGAATATTTTAGTTCTCGTCCGCCGATAGAAGATGCTACACTTTGACATGCATAAACTTTGTTCTATGTTCAAAGACATTCTATATCTGTCAGCATCTAAAATTTATCTCTGAAATTCCTCTCGAAGGAAAAAATATTTACTAGTCGCTGTACAGAATGTTATTATTATTGTTTTTTAAGAACGATTAGTCCGACTGAACTGCATTTGCATAAATATCTTGCCGCACAATTTAATGCGTAATGTTAAAAATATGTTTCCGACGAGAAAACATTCTGCGATGGTAGCAACAATAGGCTTCTTGTATCTCAAAGATGTTGCTGTTTTGTTAAGGATACACTAACTAAAAAACGAACCGAGAACTTTTATTCACCCAACAAAATTCCTTTTTACGCCGTAGAAGAGGAGTGTTAAGAGGACAATGGCTGCGAGAAAATTACGCGAGGAAGCCATTACGCACAGCCCTGTAAGAGTCCTTTGTGTCGCTGATCAGCTTATGCAGCGCTGTGAATGTCACTTAGAGGTCAAAGCAGTGTTTGTCTGCTCGTTAAAAAGAAAGACCTCCGACCCTTAAAAAAAAAAAAAGAATACACCTAATATGCAGGCGATTTGTTTCCTAAGTAACCATTCAATATTCGTCTTGTAAGAAGAACAGACTTAACGCAACTGTGACGAATAAATAAAACGAAATAATGTTTAGTTGTTCTCCATGACTCGTTTAACATAAATACAGGAACTGATACTGGTTTGCCAGTCAATATCTGCGTCCCTTATTTGACTGTCGTTACTTTTGACAATTGCCACCAGTATTTTCGTATTAAAAAGCCAACAATTATGAATTTCAAAATTAAACTTGTAATGGAATGTTATTTATGATAATACCCACCGCATATGACTACTCTTTTCCAGCTAACTTACGAAGAGAAAATATCAGGGCAGTTTCTCAACGTAAACATCAACGCAACACCCTTCAATAACCTGACTAAGTGACTTAAATGTGAACGAGTTAATACGGAAAACAAGTTAGAGCGGATTGAAAGTTAATATTATAAATGAGAAAATAACTGTTTCTCTGTTTGTTCTGTTTTCATGACTAAATCGATCTTGATGAAATTTGACATGGAAATGCTATGTATCATTGGGAAGAATACACGATACCTTTTTGGGCATAAATGACACATTTTATTACAAAAGTTTGAAAACATCATTACGGTGACAGACAGGCGCATAGCGTGTGTAATGTTACATCTGTCACTCAGGCTTTGCCTCCCTCGCAGTCAGGTTGTGTACGAACCCCGCCATATTACACCGACTCCGTTTCTTTTGGGACACGTCTTACAGCTTTCTATATCCAATTCTAGATCTAGATATAAAATTTTAAGTCACGGGTACCTGCGATTTTAGTCTTTGTTCTGGGTTTTATTTCTTAAATTTCAACTGGATCAAATATTCTGTTTGTAAGAACGAAAAATACATTGTAAACCTACCGATGTTGCGGTAACGTAGCAGTCCTTCGAAGCATAATGGATGAAAATGATACAAGAATTACGGATAGGTTGATTCTGATAAAAAAAAATGGGGAAAGAATTGCTTAGTTAAGATTTAAAACAAACTCAACTGGGCAGGACACATCGGACAGGTAGTAAGAAAACGGTTCAAAATCCTTCACGTGTTAGAAAGAGTGATGAGGGATGTACCAGAGAAGCAAAGTAATTGTGTTACAAAACTTTGGTCAGATCATTGCTTGAATATGATAGTGTAGTATGGCACCCACACTTTCGGTATCAAATACAGGAGATGGAAGGAATGCAAAGAAGGGCTGCTGGATTCGTCTTTGGAAATTACCGCAGAACACAATCAGTAACTGGTATGATAAAGGATCTGGAATTGGCTTCATTGGAAGACAGGAGGAGGGTGAAGAGAGTTATGGGGGTGTACAAGGCGTCTATTGGTGATGAGGCACGGAAAGATATTGGTGTAAGAATTAAGAGAGGTACATGCAAAGGAAAAAGTGACACTCGTTTCAGAGGTAAGGGTGTCGGAAACTTTTCTTTCATAGGATATTGTTTTTGGATTGAACAAAATATTTTGTCACGAAATTTTGAAAATTAATAGCACGGTGACAGACAGATATCGTGTGTAGTCTCTGTAATGTTATATCGGTCACTCAGGCGTTGTTTCTCTCGCAGCCATGTTTGTGTACGATCCCCACGTAATTTATAGCTTTCTATATCCAATTCTGGCAATAAAATTGTAAGTGCACCCGTACGAAGTGGTAGGTAACAGCTAGCAGGCCTAGTAAACATTTTATTTCTTAAATTTGATGTGAATTGAATATACTGTAGTTGTGTTGCGGTGCACTGTGCAGGTGATGCGGTGGTGAGGAGGTCCCGCGTCCCCGTGGAGATGTGGCCAGTGACGCACCCCGCTGTGCCTCCCTCCAGCAGAGCCGCCTCCTACAAGAGGTACCTGCCCTACCACCCCGTCTTTCCCTTCATGTTGTGTGTGGCTGTGCAGGTGATGCGGTGGTGAGGAGGTCCCGCGTCCCCGTGGAGATGTGGCCAGTGACGCACCCCGCTGTGCCTCCCTCCAGCAGAGCCGCCTCCTACAAGAGGTACCTGCCCTACCACCCCGTCTTTCCCTTCATGTTGTGTGTGGCTGTGCAGGTGATGCGGTGGTGAGGAGGTCCCGCGTCCCCGTGGAGATGTGGCCAGTGACGCACCCCGCTGTGCCTCCCTCCAGCAGAGCCGCCTCCTACAAGAGGTACCTGCCCTACCACCCCGTCTTTCCCTTCATGTTGTGTGTGGCTGTGCAGGTGATGCGGTGGTGAGGAGGTCCCGCGTCCCCGTGGAGATGTGGCCAGTGACGCACCCCGCTGTGCCTCCCTCCAGCAGAGCCGCCTCCTACAAGAGGTACCTGCCCTACCACCCCGTCTTTCCCTTCATGTTGTGTGTGGCTGTGCAGGTGATGCGGTGGTGAGGAGGTCCCGCGTCCCCGTGGAGATGTGGCCAGTGACGCACCCCGCTGTGCCTCCCTCCAGCAGAGCCGCCTCCTACAAGAGGTACCTGCCCTACCACCCCGTCTTTCCCTTCATGTTGTGTGTGGCTGTGCAGGTGATGCGGTGGTGAGGAGGTCCCGCGTCCCCGTGGAGATGTGGCCAGTGACGTACCCCGCTGTGCCTCCCTCCAGCAGAGCCGCCTCCTACAAGAGGTACCTGCCCTACCACCCCGTCTTTCCCTTCATGTTGTGTGTGGCTGTGCAGGTGATGCGGTGGTGAGGAGGTCCCGCGTCCCCGTGGAGATGTGGCCAGTGACGCACCCCGCTGTGCCTCCCTCCAGCAGAGCCGCCTCCTACAAGAGGTACCTGCCCTACCACCCCGTCTTTCCCTTCATGTTGTGTGTGGCTGTGCAGGTGATGCGGTGTTGAGGAGGTCCCGCGTCCCCGTGGAGATGTGGCCAGTGACGTACCCCGCTGTGCCTCCCTCCAGCAGAGCCGCCTCCTACAAGAGGTACCTGCCCTACCACCCCGTCTTTCCCTTCATGTTGTGTGTGGCTGTGCAGGTGATGCGGTGGTGAGGAGGTCCCGCGTCCCCGTGGAGATGTGGCCAGTGACGCACCCCGCTGTGCCTCCCTCCAGCAGAGCCGCCTCCTACAAGAGGTACCTGCCCTACCACCCCGTCTTTCCCTTCATGTTGTGTGTGGCTGTGCAGGTGATGCGGTGGTGAGGAGGTCCCGCGTCCCCGTGGAGATGTGGCCAGTGACGCACCCCGCTGTGCCTCCCTCCAGCAGAGCCGCCTCCTACAAGAGGTACCTGCCCTACCACCCCGTCGCACGCTTCAGGGGCGTCGGCTTCGACTCCAGGCCCTACCTCCAGATGCTCGTCCACCGGGGAGAAGGTAATCATCTACACTACTCTGTCTCTTACATTCTTACGACTAAACCGAACTAAATTAAATTCAACAACGAAATACTGCGTATCATTAGCAAGGTGATATGATAAGTAACATATCCTGTCATGAAGATTTTAAAACCAACCTAACGGTGACAGACAGATGGGTAGCGTGTGTAATGTTGTATCGGTGACTCAGGCTTTGCTTGTCTCACAGTCAGTTTGTGTATGATTCGTTCATCTACAGACACAACTTATTATATGGTACTGATTTGGATTTTATCCAGTTCTAGCAATAAAATACGAAGTCCACGCGTACAAAGTCGCGGGTATCAGCTCCGGTTTTGTTTTGCTGTGATCTGTCTCTAGACTGGTTTGATGCAATACTCCATTTCTTCCTATCTTGCGCTTAACAAACCCCTTAGAGTCTACGTAGTCGATTATCTGCTTCATATATTCTAATCTCTGGCTTGCTCTACAGTTCTCACCTTCGACTGTTCCCTCCACTACAAATTAACCAAACCCATATTTCTTACAATGTAACCCACAATCCTATCTGTTCTTTCTATAAGCCTCTAAACAACCTTGTTTCCTCACCCATCATCTCCAAAACACGTTAATCTCATACCTTTTCCGTCCACTTAATCTTCAGCATTCTTCTATAGCACCACATTTCAAACGCTTCAAGCTGTCTTCCATACACAGACTTTTAAGAATTTCTTTCTGAGTCCTAGATTAGTATTTGATAGTAAAAGGTTTTTCTTTTTCTTTAGTGTTGTTCTGCATTTAATGTAATTCCTGTTTGGGCCATCAGTTGAAATTCCACTTCCTAGGTAGCAGAATTCATTTTCTTCTCCTATCGCATCTGTCAGGGGATGTTTGGCCTAGGCTAGTGGGCGTGTGTGGACAGGTGTGCTGACCAACTACCCTTAGGGGAGCGCCTCCTGTTCTTCTGGCAGTTCTACTGGAACCTTAGTACCGCCAGGCTGTCTGGGATAATGCTTGACACCACTGTGGATTGACGGCCACAGACCGAAGGTTAGAAACTGATTTAAATTCTTACTACATGAAGGAAGGCGAGACTTGCAATTGAACCAGTCTTTTGGCCTCGAAGAATGAATAACACAGTTTCTAACGTGCCGCAAAGTCCATTCCAACTGTCGATAATTTATATAAGGCCTCATACGGTAGTTAGTGAATCTCTTAGTGAAAATTGTAATAGTTGCTTGTTAGGCAGATGGTCGCCCCGGATGTGAAGTGGCTATGATCGACTACTCTCGCCGACTGTCCGACAGCAAGGACACTTCTTGATCGCTTGTGCCCAAGCCGCCTCGGCTGACCTGCAGTTATGAAGGGGACTGCACTCTCAGGTGCTGACTGCTGATTCCTGTCTGGTCACTGCTTAGCATGGCAATGATCGCCGATTGTCGATAGCTCGACAACCGAATACTCCAGTAATTCCCCAAATAGTAGTGGTCTTCAAAATTACCTTTACACATCCATCCCTATTTTTATATTTAATCTATCGTTTTTGCTATCATTTCCGCTACATTTAATCACTTTTGTCTTCGTTTGATTTATAATCTTCCTTCAGTGTTTTGCTCAAGCCATTCTGTAACTTCTCAATGTCGTCAGTCTGTTCCGCTGTATCGCTGTAGATTTCACTGCTGTCACGGTTCGGTCTCTGAACCCCTGACTTGCCAGACGCGTCTGCAGTTGCCAAATAAAATGTTCCCACATCGGAATCTCAGATGATTTCAGCTTAAATCAAACTCGATGAACTTCTATTGAACAAGACTTAACGTCTTTCAACTCCGAACATACAGTCAAAGTAAAGCATAAGAATCTTACGACATCCTACTTCAAAATCGTTAAATCGCAAAAATATCTTCACTGCTCGTATTTAATTAATCACTAAATTTTAATGATGCAGTATGGGAAGATTTAGTCAGCATAAAATCAATTCTTCATTCGTGGCAATATAAGAACCGTAAAAATATACTTACACGTGATCTTTTTTTAAAAAAAAAAAAAATGAAAGAAAAAAAGGTCTTCTACAGACAAGATAATATAAATGTCTTGATGATTCACTAGTCGTATAGTTCTTTTCAATAGGATTGCCATGTCACGGTATTCCACGTTTTAAGTCAAACAAACTCTAGGAAAAATATTATCACAGCAAATCGTAAGAGCAGTACTGTCGAAGGAAGAACTGTAATGTATCCTCTTTTGAAGGTATTAAAAAGCTAAGGGGGACCGTACAAATGTTATCGAGTGGTTTTCTCTCTCTTTCGATCTCTGTTACATATTTTGCAATCATTATGATGGGAATTTGACACATTAACTTAGAAAAGTTTTGAGATTGCTAAGAATGGAAAAAGAAAACATAGTACGTCATTTTAAAAAGCCATTGACCACTAAGTAATAGTTTGACTCTGTGGAAACTTGAGCACCAGCGACGTCAATGCCGACTCCTCGTTCGAGTCTTTGGCGTCACACACAAGACAGAGGCAACTCTAAAACATGTTTGTTTTCCCGGATGCAGAGGAAGGCAGTCGATAGCACTGAAAACCCTGCTCTGGTAATCAAATAAACAGACACCAACTGCGAAAGATCTGTCTCAAAAGCAAACAACGGAAATACTTCCGCAACTGGATTCAGTCGATCATTTCTTCAACTGGAAGATAATCTTTCTATGAGAATAATTAATATCACGCCAATGTAATTGAATTTGTTTATTTTTATCTTTCACCTACCGTATTTGATTTTATTCTCAAAAATACCTTAAGCTGTTCTTAGAATATAAGTTATTACTTTGTTTTATGTTATATTTTAAACAACGAACAGTGATATGAATATTGATTTAATTACTTTGTCCACTGCATCACATTTGTTTGTCCCTATTCACTATTTCTGGCACCAGCATATTTTAGGTGCATTTGCACTATGTTTCCGTATATTTATATTCATTCTCACTGAACTGGTACTGCGTTACGGTGTATTTGCCTTCTATCAGCTGGTATTTTGTTTACATTACGAGTGTGCAACGCTGAATGATTTTTGTTTTTGCGCCTGTGATATTTTTATTTTGTGGGCAGCGCTCTTTTCTAAACGTAGTCGTGATTAATTTGTGACTCTGTTAATATTAAGACACGCACAACACAACAATCAATCATGAACAAGTTTTCAAGGGCGCACTGTCAAAACAAATAAAAACGTAAGACAGGACCAAAAAATAAAATAAAATAATAACAATAAAATAAAAAAGGCACTATCACTCAGCGTTAAACGTTCATATCGCAAAGAAAATACTGTCGGACAAGTTATTTATTTTATGCCTGCTTAACGAATGAATGCCTATTGTTTACTCATTTTTGACTGACTGTAAATGATCTTATAGAGAGGCAGTTATTAAAAATTTGTAAAAACCTCTGGTGAAAACAAATTAATTTATCGTTTATTCCTGTCATTTTAAACAAAGTGATCGAATCCTCATCCACAACTTCACTATTTAGTGTTTTTATCGAATTGTTGAGCGGTTTGATGGCTCAATGGCGTCAGACTGGAGAGCGAAAGGTCTTCGGTTCGCATCCCCTCTGGCACAGCTTGCTGTGTATCGTCAAGCACGCCAGAACTAGGGTAGGCAGCCGTACTTTATAATAAAATATCACACTTTATTTTGGGTTGGTGTACTTTATGATAATCATAAATTATGCTTGGATACATTATTTCTTGTAAAACACTCTTGTACCTAATTAATTTTCGAACGACACTTACTCTTGAATCTCTCATTCACAACACATAACTTTATTTATATGTTTTTCTCAAAGACCGGAAACGCTCATTAGGTGAAAAACGCATTGTGGTAACGGCCACAAGTTATTCGCGTTGTGGCACTTAAAAAAAAAAAAAAAAAAAAAAAAAAAGAGAGAGAGAGAGAGAGAGAGCCAGAACGCGTTGTGGCTAACTCAAAACGTTTTGAGTTAGCCACAACGCAAAATTCGCGTTTGGTCCAGGTAGCATTCTCCACACATGACGACTAAGCCACAACGTGTTGTGGTAATTTTAAAGAAACCATAACGCGTCGTGGTCGTTTTTTTCCCTTATCTTTGAGTGTAATATATATGCACATGAATAGAGACAATTTATCAGATTTAAAATAATTGTTTCCTACCTGCTCCTTTTTTCGCCGTTTCAGCTTTCACTGAAAGAGTAATGAATGCAAAATAGCGCGAAGAAAGAAACAAAGTGTATATAATTTAATTAGAAATTAGTTGTTCATTTATTTATAAATCAAAAATTAGGATGTACTAATAGTTATAACACTTTGAAAGGGAACAAAGAAAATTAGCAGCTAGTTTCATGAACACAAAGAAATATGTAATTAAGGCAATATAGATAGCTAAATTTTAAAATACTTTTTTTTTTGCTTTTCCAGAGATAAAAATAGTTTATTTTTTATAAAATAAGTTGGCAACCCTGGGTTAGACGCTGTGCGTGCTAACATCGCAGAGTAGAGATTGTCTCCTGGGCGGCGTGATGGCTCAAGTTCTGATCTGTTCTAGTTTGCAGTTCCGCCAGTATGGCGTTATGATCCCCAAAACAGAGGAAACCTGAGCAGAGCGTAGGTAACGAAACACAAACAAAGAGACAACTTTTACTTACACTAGTAACTTGTGAAAACAGAATCAAAAACATTTATTATTGTAGTCGTTACAGAGTGAACGAAAAAGTAGTTTTAAGGACCTACAGATGGATAAGAGGAACCCTCTAAAAGTGTAAAATTGTTATTATTAATTTAATTGCGATGGAGCTAACGCTCCGGTGGCAATTCCCCCAGTGATTTAATTACCCCTTTTTAAATTGTTTTTTTAAAATTCTTTTATAATTGGAGTGTTAGATTCCTCCCCATTTACTTTTCTGATTTACAATTTTTAAATTCCTTCAGCGTTTTTGATGAATTATTCATCACTTGTTAACTTTTCTCAATCCCTGACATCCTTATCAACAAAAGACAATTTTCCCACTCCCTTATGCATGAAATCGAGTGCCAGCTGTGGTCATGGTTGGGATACAGAAACGATAAAACTATCGAGAAAAGTTAATCAGGTGTAATGAAAATGGTGAAAAGTGAAGGAACCAGTGAAAATTCAAGAGAGAGGTTGTAATACCGGATAGAAGGAGACGAATTGTAAATCAAACAGAGCTTAACCAAAATGAACAAGAGTACGTAATGAGAATCTCATTTCGGTTGCCTGTGTGAAGCACGTTTTGGCTTACTTAATGGCCTTGAGAGACGTTTCGAACGAAAATCAATGCATCCACTTTGTACTTCATTATCTCGCAGTGCTTCAATTCAGAAGGGAGGTGAAAATATTTGGGACAAACACGCGATCCTATTACTCTGCCGTAAGTAACCTTTACAGGTTCTCCTAAATGTCACTGCGGCCCGTCTCAATTTCAGTTTCTCTTTCGATAATATCGCTGCCGGTATATCTCTGATTGCAAAGGAGCAATACAAACAAACATGTATTTGCGAATGTGATTAGTTTACGAACGGATCTAGTTTTCTCGTTGGCAGACTTAATGTCAGAGTAGCAACTGGAACAGTTCCACAGATTAAATCAGTTTAAACGTCAGAATAATATGCTGCCCACAAGAAATCGATAAGGATCACTTTTAGAAAAATTTTACGCCAGCACTGTGCGATAGTATTTCTCAGTGTGATGCAAGTCTTCGTAATGCCGACCCGTATATATATATATATATATATAACTTCAACTGAGATTAGTTTTTAATGTACCAATACTACTCTAATTTAGAAAATATGAAACACTTTAAAATAATGACTTAAACACAGGACAATCACTTGCCACTTCTCGAGACAAAAAGAAAATGGCGAAGTACAAAAGCGGAATGTATAGGGAAATTGTCACCGTGCTAAGATTTGAATTTTGAAAAAATGTTTTTCATACGTCTTTACTATTCTATTGATGAAATTTTCTATCCAATGACGCAAATGATGTTTCATGAAAAGAACTATGCGAATAATTATTAAAATAAGAATTATTCAAATAATTTTTAACTAAATCCTTTATTTATTTTGCGAAAAGCATGATCTCCAGAAAGATAATTTTTGTGTAATTTTTAGAAGTCTGCCAGAAATTATGAAAGTGTTTTTTGGGTCAGCAGTATTCAAAATAAAGGGAGTGAATTAGAATTTTTTATAGTTTATTTATTATTATTAATTTAATTACGATGGAGCAAACGCTCCGGTGTTAATTCCCCTAGTCATCTAATTACCCCAATTTATATATATATATATATATATATATATATTTGCAGTGTTAAATTCCTCCCCCATTCACTTTTACAATTTACTAATTTTTATTTTAAATTCCTTAAGCGCTTTTGGTAAATTATTCATAACATCACTTGGTAATTTGTTCCAATCCCTGACACCCCTACCAACAAAAAAAAAACTTTACTCTTAAAATGTAGTAATTATAATAAAAAAATCCAAACATTTTCATAGTTCACGGATTAGAAGCTTTCTCTTGATACCCTGGGAAATTATCTAAAGAAGAATTTACCTCCAGTCTTCCAGTAAATCCCCATAATTATTTTAATTTTGATGATTTTCGAATATTTTCATTATAATAGTGTTTGGAGTAGGAAGTAATAACATTGTACTAAACTACAAATTTCTAACTTAAAGAATTAAGAAATTATAAGGGCGATTGCCAAAATTTCAGGAGATACTGACTCCTAGAAATGGCACTTAAACCTCAGAATTGCAGTTTTATTTGCTTATGGTTTTACTCCTCGTGGACGTCGAGGTCATCAGAGATGAGAAAGGATGGGGGGCAAGGAACTGGAAGGAATTCGGCCATGGCCTTTTGAAGGAAGCATCCCGGCATTCGCCTGGAGTGATTTGGGGAAACCATGGAAAACCCAAATCTGGATGCCCGGACGGGGATTCGAACCCACGTCCTCCCGAATGCGAGGCCAGAACGTTACCGAACAATTAGTTGCTAAATCAGTAGAATAATAATCAATACAACTTTTAAATAACAGTAATAAAAGTTTCACTGCCCACTAGCAAAAAAAAAAAAAAAAAAAAAAAAAAAAAAAAATAAAATAAAATAAAAAATTGAAAAAGGACCCGGTCTGAAGAAGACAAAAGTTATGTTGCTTCTTGGGGAAAAGTATCTCCTCAACAAAAGTAAATCAAGGCAATTTCTCAGTAATGGGGGCGGCAACATAATGTTCGAAGGGGCGGCGATCTCAGTTTTTTGACTCGGCTCGGAAAATTCATAGATCCACCACTGGCTGCAGTTAGGAGGTGGCATAATCGCTATAGCACAAGGGCGTTCAAACAGCTAGGCTTTCTTGTCCTATGCAACGACAAAAATTTTCATTTCCTTTCTCTAATACTGCTTCCTTTCTTTATTAGAGTAGGAGCCATCTTGTGTTTATGGAATGAAGTAACACTTTGTAATTTGTTGAGACCCGTGCTGTAGAAAGCAGTTTTAAAGCGGTACTGATTCCCACTGTTTTACGCACGAACAATAACAACTCGTCTCCCAAAACTAAAAAATTGTTTGTAAGACGTGAATTTTTTTAGCTATATAGCTGAAAATTGATTTTTAACTTTATAAAGTTAAATCTTGTATGCCCAGAAGTAAATGTCCAATGGAGAATAGTGATATTAATTTATTTCAGAGTTTTGTGGCCTTTGATATGTGATGAAATATTACGTAGTAAGATTGGCACACCAGTGAACAAGATTTAAGCTTGAAATGTTGCACTCCAACCTTTAATTTTTTGTATTTAAATAACAGATAAGAATATAATTTTTAGAGTGATTCCCAGTTTGTATCTGGACGAATTTTAATGATAAAACAACACACGCTGTAGGCTCAATGGGAGTGCTTTCTGCTGTTGAAAGGGCTTTCACCCAGGCTGGTATAATTAAGTTTATTCTTCCTTACATTTAACACGAAACATTAGTTCAGCATTTTAAAAAATTGAAATACAAACGCAATAATCCGTTGACCACAATACTGTTGTGGTAAAAATGGATAAAAATCGTTTCGGTAGCTTCTTGTTTCAGATTGTAAGGCAGACTCAGTAAACGAAAGGTAGTGCAAATTTCACATTTTTTTCGTAAATATTATCGGTGTTTCACCTACTGTAAGTTACTATTACCGTTAATTTTAAGCGATGGAGCACAATTCCGTTAGTCATCTAATATCACATTTTTATTATCTTATATAGTCTGAGTGTTAAATTCCTGCCCCATCTACTCTTGCAATTTTAATTTTAAAATCCTTCACCGTTTTTAGTAAATTATTAACCACTTGGTAATTTTTTCCAACCTCTGACACCCTTACCCAAAAAGAAAATTTTTCCACTCCCTTATGCATGAAATCGAGTGCCAGCTTGTGGTCCAGGTTATCTTCTCCCTTCCATGCATTATTCCTAATGCCTCGACCAATATCCCTCCAAGCCCCATCACCAACATATGCCCTGTACATTCCCAGCACTCTCTTCAATCCAGCTCCTGTATCATATCAGATACTCAATGGGTCCTGTGATAATTTCCACAAACGAATCTAGCTGCTTTTCTTTGCACACTATTAGGTTCTTCGGTGGTTTTAAAATTAATATATTGCTTAATTAAAAAGTCCACCAAAAGATTATGTAGAAGATTTGTTTATTCTTTCAAAACAAAGTCAGCGATATTCACATGCATAGATACAATACAGAGATGCACTTCCGAGCAGTCGCAAAGATAATCTTTATAAAACTTCTGTGAACTCAACTTGAAAACTAAGTATAAAACTCTCTGTAAAACTGAATCTGAATGAATACTGAATCTGTCCAGCCGATCTGTTAATATAGTCTCTATCGAAATTGCGAGAATTCTTCAAAGACATCCGCCCGATATTTCTCGAACATTAACAATTACTCAAACAATTAAACATATTAAAAACAATCGGAATTAATACAAAATCACTTAACATCATTACAACATGATCAGAAATGGAAATTAGAAATACTTAAATACAAAATTATTTACAGAAATCATTTCAAACTGTAGAAAATTGTCCTGTAGACATCGTAACTTACATTAATACATGGAGTTACAAACATTTAAGAAATTCTCTTGCACATATTAAATGGACTTTAAATAATTTTCTTTCGTAAAACAAAAGTCTATATACACTGATTGACAAGAAATTACAAAACAAACATACCAGATCATATTCAAGCAAACTTTAGATCACTACAAATACTTCATACAGTACAATACTATTCAAAATTCAGGTATGAGGGCTGTTCCAACACCCTCCAGCTCCTGTATTTGATAACCAAAATGTGGATCCCATACTACACCACGATATTCAACCAACGGTCTCTAACCCAACTCCCTGACTTCTCTGTTACACCCTCTCATCACCCTCTCCAGTTAATGTAGGATTTTGTATCCTTTTCCTACCACCTGAGCAATTAAGTTTGTTATCAAACGTTATGCCAAGATACTTACACTTGAATCTTTCAATAAGCAATTCTGACCCCACCCTATAATATTAATTAACCATTAGTATTTTATCTGTGTACCTAATAAGCTGACTCTTCTTGGTATTTATCTTCATTCCAAGCTGACCATTTAGATATTCTATCCAGGTCACCCTGCAGCTGTCACAGTCTTCTCCCGTTTTGATCCCATTAAGGGAACCCGGAGCAGAATGGAGCTCAAAGTTAAAAATATGTTTTAAAAATACAAAAGGGTTAATTAAGAGAGCTGCGAATTTTTCTATTAACACATTATAATGTATTAAAACCCAAAAATACCATAATATTGTGAAATAATGTTCTGGTCCATGCCCGGGGCAAAACGGGGTGGTAGGAAGAAGTAATTAGGGAGCGTGCATTAACCACGTTTGTGGACGCTCCCTGTATGGCTTTACTCCTCCTCGCTGTCGAGATCGTATTGCGAGGGAACGCAGCCGTGGCCTTATCAACCAACCATCCCGTCATACGCCTCAAGTTATTTTAAGAATCCGAGGTCCTGACGGGGATTTGAAGCGGTGTCCTCCCAAATACGCTACCGCTCACACAACACATTGGGGGTTACTCTTAACAGCATGATAAATCTCACAATTAAAAAAAAAATAGAAACCGCCTTCAAAAAAAACACCTGTACTAAAAATTTTAAAATTAGTTTATACCTTGCTTAGAAGAAAATAAATCTAAATGAACAATATTTTACAGTAATATTACTGAAATTTTAAAATTTATGCTTTGAGTCTGTGTACCATCAATTCGGCTGTAGGTCAGTATATATATATAATTAAATTCCGATGGAGCACAGGCTCCGGTGGCAACTTCCCTACACACCCATCTTGCTCCTTTCCTGCACCCACCTACATTTGCCCTCTGCAAATTTTAACTTTAAATTCTTTCAACGTTTTGGGTAACTAATTCATCATTTCTCTTGGTAACTTATTCCAATCCCTGACACCCTTACCTAAAAAAGAGATTCTTCCCACACCCTTGTGCCTGAAATCGAGTGCCAGCTTGTGGTCATGGTCATCTTTTCCCTTCCATGAACTACTTTTCATACCTACTGCAATATCTTTCCATGCCTCATCGCCAGTATATGCCTTGTACACTCCCATCACCCTCCTCATCCTCCTCCTGTCTTACAATGAATCCCATTCCAGCTCTTCTATCATATGTGTTACTGATTGCATTCTGCGATAATTTCCAGAAACAAATCTAGCAGCCCTCCTTTGCACCCTTTCCAACTCCTGTATTTGATACGAAAGTGTGTCAAACAATTACTATACAGTGTACATTGCACAGATACGTAGCGGGTGATCCCACGTTTATTCTGAAAACTAATACTGCGGCAACCAATACCAACCTCTCCCGGGAGAATGTTTCTACCGGACAATGAAAGTATTCTGTGAGCGTTAGTTGATCACGGAATCAAACACTAAACAAAAACAGATGTAAAAGTATGTTGAACTCTCAAAAACCTGTATTCCAACAACATCGTTTTAAAAATGATGAGAGTAAACGAGTAGATAAAATATTTTATGATATGCTTACAATTACAGCAGAGCGTCGCCAATCCGAACAACTTCTTGAATGTATTTTTCTAACGAATTGTGCACTATTTCACAGAAGTGCCAACATTGTTCCTGTTTACATTTAGTACACCTTTGCACTTGTTTTGTTCGGAAATTCCACTAACAATGAATAAGGTACAATTAATTTAACACCTTACATTTCTTTAATTTAATTTAATTTAATTGCAATGGAGCACAGGCTCCGGTGGCAATTTCTTTACACACCCATCTTCCCCCTATCCTGCACCCACCTACATTTGCTCTCTACAAATTTTATCTTTAAATTCTTTCAAAGTTTTCGGTAAATTATTCATCATTTCTCTTGGTAACTCATTCCAATCCCTGACACCCTTACCTAAAAAAGAGAATCTTCCCACACCCTTGTGCCTGAAATCGAGTGCCAGCTTGTGGTCATGGTTATCTTTTCCCTTCCATGCACTACTTTTCATACCTATTGCAATATCTTTCCATGCCTCATCGCCAGTATATGCCCTGTACACTCCCATGACCCTCCTCATCCTCCTCCTGTCTTACAATGAATCCCATTCCAACTCCTTTATCATATCAGTCACTGATTGCATTCTGCGATAATTTCCAGAAACAATTCTAGCAGCCCTTTGTTGCACCCTCTCCAACTCCTGTATTTGATACGTAAAACGAGGACCCCATACTACACTATCATATTCGAGCAATGGTCTGACCAAAGTTTTGAAACCCAATTCCTTTACTTCTCCCGTACATCCCCTCATCACTCTCTCCAACAAGTGCAGAACTTTGAAACCTTTTCCTACCACCTGTCCAATGTGTCCTGCCCAGTTAAGCTTGTTATCAAAAGTAATGCCAAGATATTTACATTTCAAGTCTTCCGCAAGCAATTCTTTCCCCACCTTATATTCATAATTAACCTTTTGTTTTTTATTTGTGTATCTAATTGGTTGACTCTTCTTTTCATTTATCTTCATCCCATGTTTACCAACCCAACCAGATATCCTGTCCAGATCACCCTGCAACTGTTTACAATCCACTATCGTTTTGATTCTTTTATATAGCCTTATGTCATCTGCAAACAATCTAATTTCAGATAGTAAACAATCAACACATTTATTCATTAGAATAATGAATAGCAATGGTCCCAATACGCCACCCTGTGGCACTCCCATTTTTACTTCCACTTCTTTTGATACTGCATCTCCGACCCTAACTTTCTGTTTTCTACCTTTTAAAAATTCTTCTACCCAGCAAATTACTTTCTCATCCACTCCAATAGTTTCTACCTTATTTACTACCATTTTATGGCTTACTATGTCAAACGCCTTTGACAGATCTAGTGCTACACTATCAATTTGGCCTCCCTTGTCCATTTCATCTGAAATGTCTTGCATATAACCCACCAACTGAGATTCGCATGAATATCCTTGCCTGCTTGAAAACCACTTACGTTCCTCACATATATTTCTGATGTGGTTCCATATCAATCTTTCGATTAATTTACCTACCACTGATGTCAAACTGATTGGCCGATAATTCTCAACTCTATTTCTCACCCCTCCTTTATGTACCGGTACTACTATTACATTTTGCCAGTTCTGTGGTACGCAACAAGTAACCAGACTCAATTTAATTAATATTTCAAGATAAGGTACAATGTCACATCCGGCTATCTTTAAGATATCTGTGGTAATATTATCTTCACCAGCCCCTTTATGTTTTTTCAGCTTTTTTATTTCCTTCATGATTTCCTCAGGATAAATATCAATTTTTTTTTACTATCGTCATTTCTAATTGTGTTGTTAAGCTCGTTCTCCGAATTAGACCCTCCTGTTTCTGATTCATTGTCCGTAATGCTTTCACTGAACCAGTTACTTAAAAATTCTGCCTTTTTCAAATCGTCAGTAACTTCTTCTCCATCCTTATCTATAAGTGTCTCTACACCCTCCCTTCCCCTCATATATTGTATTGTAGCCGTAATATCCACGCGACCAAACGCACATTGGCTTTGATGCGGAATGTTAGTAATAACCGCGACGCGACAACAATTCCTCAGTGTTGGTAGTTCTGAGTTTTTTTTTAGAAATCTGAAACCCGTCGTCTACGCCCCGAGCCTTTGTCCTTGGTTTGCTTTGTTGGTGAGTTCTTTAGTATGTTGTACCAGCATTACATACATATGATATCGTGTTCATCTTCTAAAAGGATGCACAAGTGTCTCCAAAATGAACCAGAAGAAAATAAGAGCCTTCTTTTGTTTGGGGGTATGTAAAATTATTAAGTACTTATTGTAATTTTAAAGGCAAAATAATGACTATACAAACCGAAAGTATACACACAAAACATCTGAAAAATCGAATCACCGTCGGTCTCAATTAGTTCGGATCAGCGTCGGCGCTAGGATTCTCGGGCCCCGAATAAGCGTTCTTAAAAATGACGTAGTCGGTTGGGGCCAGTGACAAAGTCATCGGATGGAGCCCTTCCTCAAGCCAGTTCCACCACTGCCCTGGCGATAATGAGCGGATACTTGGGACGGCGGCCCCCTGGTTCGGATTATCGACACTTTACTGTCCCGCCGCAACAGAATCAGGAAATACGCGTCTCTATGGCTGTCTGGTCCAGTGACTTGAGGAACTGGAGTGGATGCGCGCTTCCTTTGTGTCCGCAGCGTAGCGCGAGAGACGCTGTCTTGGAGTCCAGCCGAGGTCTGCGCGGGCAGAGGAATTCACTTTGTAACAGAAAGAGATGTCCAGCCGTCCAGAAAAACACATTACAGGTAGCGAGCGCACTGCGAACACGGAGGTAATTCCAGCGAACAATCTTAAAAAAAAGTAGGTTCTCGATTCGATTATCTCCGGCCGTGTGTATGTGACTGAACTGCTCCTAAACCGCCGGACTGATTTTTAAGAAATTTTGTGTGTTTGATTAAGTTGATTCGAGAATAGTTTAGCTTCACAACTGGATCCGGTAGGCAGCGTTTTATAAATATCAGTCCCGCGATCTGATTGTTGCTTTTATCAGTTAGGGGGCGTCAATTAATTACGTGGGGTGGAATGGCGAGGGGGAGGGGGGATTCGGTGAAATCTCACGAAACCTCACCAAGGGGGAGGGGGGGGATCAACGGAAATCTCACGTGAGGTTCTGAAATTCTTGAAACATGGTAGAGTTAAAAAAAAGAGTCTACAAATGACGCGAAAGTGGAATTTAGGATGAGGGGGGGGGGGATATATGCTCTAGAAACGACCTGGGGAGGGGGGTTTATAACCACCCTTGGAAGCGTGAGATCTAAAAAAAAATATCAAGAAGTTACGAGGTCAATTAGCAGGGCGGGGGGTCTCCGTCAAAATAGCACGTCATTTTAGAGGGGTGGGGGGGGGCGGAATAACACCTCACGTAATTACTGGTCGGCCCCTTACTTGCGTCGTAGCTGTGTTGTTATGACGTTAAAATAGAACTGCAGTATTGAAATCAGCATTTTACAACACGTGCATTCAATCACAATCAACTAACAAATTTAAATTGTCAGTTCTCATTTGATTCTATGCAACTTACGAAGTATTGATTAGTCATATTAATAAAATTTCGTCCACATTCCTGATAATTTTAATTTAAATAAGTCATTGTTTATGTGTTGTGCACTTATCACAGAACAATGCCGCGTCTTCGTGGACAAGGAGGAAATACTGGTCGACGTACACCGCATGTCAACGAGTCAGAGCACATTATCAACAGCGCGTGCAACAACGTCGTTCTTGACAAGATAAAAAATTATTCCTGTTAATATCGAGATTAAAAATATATTTAAAGATTTATTTTTTGTACACTGAAAAAATATACTTGTCATGAAAACGATTTGAGTTTTTTTATTTCTAGCTATTATTTAAGACACTTTTAAGTTCGTTCTCAACGCATTTAAGTTTTAGTATACAGATACACTCACACGCAATTGATAGGTCAAGCTGTGGTAACTGTACGCGTGGTGGCGTCAGATATTTTAAAAATGTTCTTTTTAAAATATTTTTTCATCAAAACAGTCCAAAGAATTTATAGTTAACTTAATTTTTTTAATATAATTTTTGGATTTACAACGTTTAAACAGGACAATGTCTGTCGGGTGCGTTAGTCTCGTATATATATATATTTGTACGTATGTTCACGAATATAATCGCCAATTGTCAACCAATTTTAATTTTTTTTGATAGGGAATACTTTTAAAATGGTCCCATACAAACTGCATTGAAATCCTAGACTTTTTTGTATACTGTCTGACGGAGCTTTCTAGGAGTCTAATTGCATACCACCATAAGTGCTACATATGTAGTGATGTGTTGAGCCAGTTATACAGCTGAGCACTCGCCAGGACTATGTACGAGGACGAATCAAAAAGTAAGTTACACTTCCAAGTGACGGCTATTTATGAAAGCACCTACACATAGGCAACACGGCTATGACGACATACAATGTGAGTCCACAAGAGACTGTAAACATTTCTCGGGACGGTCAACCAACTTTTCTATTCCGGATGCGTAGAAATCACCTCCAGCGCTATGTCCACCGAGATCCTTTTTAAGCTTACTGAACACGTCATAGTCAGATCACGCTAAGTCTGGACTGTATGTGGAGGATGTCGCCATCCAAATTACCAAGTGAAGTGATGAATAATTTACCAAGAACGCTTAAGGAATTTAAAATTTGCAAATCGGAAAAGTAAATGAGGAGGAATTTAACATGTATATATAAAGGGCTAATGAGATGACTAGGGAAATTGCCACCAGAGCGTTAGTTCCATCGCAATAAAAAGTTAATAATAATAATACCTCCCACTTGAATCGCTGCAGCAGTTCTGACGTTTGGCGGGCTATATGAGGTGTTGCGTTATCGTGCAACAAAATCACTGTCGTGTGTTCGGTGAGCTGAAAAGGATCTCGATGGACGACGAGGAGATGAAAGCAGCTGTCTCCAGGTGGCTACATAGCGCTAGAAGTGATTTCTACGCATCCGGAGTCGAAAAGTTTAGTGTCTTGTGGCAGGGCCCGCTCTAGCCGTATTGCCGCCCCGGACAAATAGACAAATTGCCGCCCTTAAGTTTATGTAGAATTATATATTTTTTTAAAAAATTAATTTTTAATCGAATAAAATATTTAATTTTAATAAAACCATATATTCATAAATAAACTTATTGAATTTTGGTCTAGCGGCACAAAATAGAGAAATTAATTATGAAATATCTGTACATATTATAAGTTTTTAAATGCTATTACAGATGGATGTTATCACACAAACAATCTAAATGCCATTATATTGAAAATAAAACGAGATTACATCAAATACGATAAAATCACAAAAAAAACTTTTTTTTCTTACTTTCAAGTTGCGAATTTATTTTTACATCTTAAAATTTACATCATCAGCAATTTCATACTCAATTGCCAAAATGGCTAAATCATTAAATTATCAATTTCTTGGTTTTCGTAAATGCTTTGCAAGGCGTCGAATACATCTCCCAAATGAAATTTTAAAGGTTTTAATGCCTCTATCCTCTCTATCCTACTCTCCCATCTAGTGTCACTCCATGTTTTCAAAGTTGAACCCTGAACATGCTTTAAAAGTATTGCCTATCGAAAAGTAGATGCCAAAAAGAATAAATATATTTTTTGGACCAAGGATGCTTTTGCCATTAATAACAAGATTGAGAGAATGGCTACTACACGGAACATTGAATGCTCGCGAATTATATTATTTAATTCTAAATTGCACTCCTGCTTTATTGCGCCTCGTATTGCACCCGTTGTCAGTCCCTGTCCTCTGATATCCTGCAAATTTAAACACAAGTCATTAAGTTCTCCAACTATAATGTCAGACATTTGTTTTCCTGTGAATCTTTCGACTGGTAAGAAGCCTTAAAAGCTTTCATTAATTTTAATCTCAACATCAGGATTAAATTTATTGGTTGAAACATCTGATTACAAAAGTAATTTGCTGTATCTTACTAAAGTCAGGAGTACAGTTTAAAATCATGGAAAAATATTTGAATTTTTTTATTTCATTAATAACATGAGAGTTTACACTTTGATGCAGCAGATCTACTATCGCGGTTTGTATATTTTCCACAAGATATTGAGCTTTAGTCTCTACTTTTTGGAGCACTCAACGGACGTGCTCTTCCATAATGGGATCGTATTCAGACAGTAACTCAACTATTTTTAAGAAATTACCGGTATTGTGCTCAAACAACTTGTCGCTTGTACCTTGAAAAACCAGTCAACTTTTACCAATCATTTTGGTAATTGCAACGATTCTTAGAAGCACCTCATTCCAATGATTTATTTCGGCATTAATAACTCTTTGAGTGGCAGCATCTACACTTTTACAACAATTTAATCTTTTTTGCCTGAATATGATTTTTCGAAATTTCATGCTCTTTTAAAGTTTCGTCGAGGTGCTTCCAATTTTTAAAACCCTCTTTTGAGAGAGAACTAACTAAACAACTGAAAATTTTGCAACAGAAGCAGTGAACGCACTAGCTAATCTCGCAATATTTGCTCTGCGTTGCTGAAAATTCGTGCATAATATTTTGCGCTAAAACGTCGATCTGTGTCATTGGAAGGAAATTTGTAATTATGCAATAGTTTAGGTGGACCTTGCCTTACTAAAAAGCTTCTTAAGGCGTCTCATAAAATTCTTCTTGGCCACAAAGTTTTAGAATGCCTTCTGTGAGTCTCACGTTGGTGTCAGTTCCAGTTGGTTTACAAACTTCGTTCATTTGTTCGCTATTATTCTCCGACGATTCTATACTTCATTTGTATCCCGACCTGATATTGGATTCTAAGATTTGTTTTGGTAAAACCCTTAATACAGTAAATTTTATTAACGCGCCAGATTGATTCTGCCTTTACGCTTCCTTTCCCAACCTTCTTTTTTTGTACTGGTAACCAGATAGTTTTCTTTGACCGTCAGACATTTTGGAAGAGGCATGCACGTAACTCAAACAATGTACACTATAAAATAATATAAAAAGTAAATATTTATCCTTGCTCTAAATAAGCTAAAACCATAACTAAGATAAATTATTCTCAGTCGATATAAAAAATATTTATGCACAACACAAAATATTTTCCATGCCCTGTGAACATAAAGAAAGTCTAGTGTTACTACACAGTCAAAGCTTATTCGCGGATGATACTATCCGTAAATTTGCTGCAAATACAGAAACCGTGTATTCAGAATGGCAATTTCTATAGGCTTGAACGGAATAGGTTCCAAGTTCACAAACAAAAAAATGATGTTGTGGAGTGATTGTCGCGCAATGCACTTATTAAACCAATTGACAAAGTTATTCACATTCACTAAAATAGTTAATGAGTTTCTGTTTGTTGAGACGATTTACAAATGCAGCAATTAGAGTATCTGTAAACCTCATTCGTATATATAATAAACATCATGGATTATTATATGTTAACAGTTAGCATTCGAAATTAAATATACTAATGGTATGTGAAGTAACTAATCGGTAATCAGCAGCTGGTAATATTATTTATTTATTAATGATTGTAGCTAGGCCTACTGTCCCACACCCACTAAACTACAGTATTTTCACAAGCGATCAAAGCTAGCGTATGTGGTTCAAGTTTACGTCGCGATACACGACGATGATAATTTAGGATAAAATTGATTGTATCAATGCGCGTGTGATTGAGGCTTTGAATTTGTAGCGCCAATATTAGCGGAGATTAAGGTTAGGTTGAGATTCAGCCTAGACCAATATGAAAACTGAACCTTTTTGTCACAGCCAATGGCACGAGGAATTTAGTTATTTAAACAACATTCATGAGCACTATGTCACGTTGTGATGACATGTATCGCGACGTAAACTACTCCCGCGTATATAATTTAACCCAACCAAAACACTTACGATGCCTGTAATTTGTACAACAAATCTGTGAGGCTCGGATTACGAGAAGAAATTATTATGCAAATTATTCCACTTCGATTTCCAATAACTAAGATCCATATTGATTTGGTTCATCAATTCAATAAAATAAATACTCAGCATCTCCCGCCAAGCACTATCGATTCCATGTATTAGAGGCTAGCTGCAATTGCGAAAAACACTCCTATTCACCGCGTCTAGTAACTTGTGGGTAGTACAACGTCGGAATCAGTGCAGGTAGCCGAGGGCAGGTGTAACAGCCCCCACCTACTGGGCTTCTGTTGTGTGATTTTGTCGTTGTGCGCCTATGTCGTATATCCAACTAAATAACAGTTTAATCATAGATGTACTTACCTTTACAAATTATGAAATCCTGAAGTAAATTTTATGAACTACCACTTATCACTAATAACGTAATAGTAAGACTAATGCTGTTGTGTAATGAAACCACTTTTGTAAGTAGCAATAATAAGCAAATTGAGACAACAACGCGTTCTACTAGCGTGTTAAGGCCCAATTCACACAGAAGAGACGTGGCGCGGACTTCGGGCTGAGACATGGCGCGGACGCGGCGCATTTTGAAGTTGCTCCTATGGCGGAATTCACACAGAGGCGGCGAGCGCAACGACGCGCCCCTTTGAGGTCCGCGCCCCGTCTCTTCGAAGTCTCTAGGGGTACGCCCAAATAGCTAAGAACTGTAAGTTTTTAACGAACGAAAAAATTGGTATGTGGTTTTTTTTTTTATTAATTGGGTACTTAATACATTAATATTATTAATATTTTTCTCACACTTACAGCCGAAATGGCGCCCCTAAATTTTAGCGCCCCGGGCAAATGCCCGGTTTGCCCCCCCCCCCCCCCCCCTAGAGCGGGCCCTGCTTGTGGACTATGTGGAAAAGTTAACTTACATTGAAGATTGTCATAGCAGTGTTGTCTATGTGTAGGTGGTTTCATGAATAGCCGTAACTTGGAATTGTAACTTACTTTTTGATTCGCTGGGGAAAGCTCTGTTCTCACAAGTATGTTGTTATTTCAACACTGGAAAGATCTTCTCTTTAATGTTGTTGTAATTTTCAGTGATGTCACTAATCGAATAATTTATAATGTTACGTTTCTATTGACAGCATCCAAACATCGTTATCACCATCATCCGAAGTTGTAATGCTATATTATACCATTTACATCAGATCTTGTTGTTATGTGTAAGGCAGTGACGTTTCGCACCGGTTCTGACCGCAATCCTCGGGCGCGTGTTGCAGTGGGGCGGCCGAAGAAGAAGCTGACGGCGCCGGAGCTGCTGTCGCTGCTGAACCAGCTGGCGGGGGTGCGCGCCGACGCGGGGTCTCGAACCCAGGCCGTCAGGTTCGGGTTCAGCCGCCGCCGCAGACCACACCCCGCCTGAACACCTCTACGACCTCACCCGGCCACTACCCGACACTCACTGCGTTGCTTCATCAAGACTTACCACACGCTGGCGATTTCATTTATCTGTAGAACAAAAACCGCTGTAGTTGTGAAACAACTTCTCAAAACTGGTTTTTCCAAAATGTTTTGTAGTTATAACACTGTACTGTTGCTACAAATGTGGGTTTACCTTTTTTAAATGAAAACTTGACGATAAACCTGAATTATTATTTTATTCCACCCTTTGTAATTATGAACACCACTACCAAGAAGCAGAATAATAAACTTGGGAAATTGACCAGCAAGGGTAAGAAGTCTTTCAAGATTAAACATTCTCGAAGGAAAGATTGCATTACATCTCCTATAAACATCCAGAACACTACTTGACCTGCACCTGTAACAATCCAGCATTGTTGACAAGCCTAATAACAATTCTGCAATTACAAGTGTTGATAGGAACTGCATAAAACTTCCAATCAGATCACCAGCAGCCTGCAACTACAGTCTGAACATCTTTATATGAGGCTTACAAACATTATCCTCAATGTGTAGTGGAGACAAATTGCTGAAAACAATCGTCTTGTTCGGTACAGTACACAGGTACAAACAACGTATTTTATGTTTAGGGAAGTTCAGTGAAGGGAAAAGATGACCATGACCACAAGCTGGCACTCGATTTCAAGCACAAGGGTGTTGGAAGATTCTCTTTTTTTAGGTAAGGGTGTCAGGAATTGGAATAAGTTACCAAGAGAAACGATGAATAATTTACCAAAAACGCTGAAAGAATTTAAAGTTAAAATTTGTAAAGGTCAAATGTAGGTGGGTGCAGGAAAGAGGGATAATGGGTGTGTAGGGAAATTAACACCAAAGCGTGCGCTCCATCGCAATTAAGTTGAAGGAGAAATTGCTTGGTGAAGGCATAAATATGTAGGCACATCACTGGTCAGGACACACTGCGCAGGTGGTAGGCGAAGGCAGGGCCAGGTTAAAATAGCACGGGGCCCCGTAGCAAATGTGGAGAAAGGTCCCTCGATTCTAACTCCCGCTACGTTGCTAATCCGGTACTGGGAAGAGGTTTAAAAGTCTCCATTCACTGTAGAGGGAATACAAAACCTTGTTCAAACAATTGCTTGAATGTGGTGGTCTAGTATGTATTTTGGGTATCAAATACAGAACTTGTAGGGGGTGCAAAGTAGGGAAGCTAGATTGCAGTAATTGGAAGACAGGAGGAGGTTAAAGAGAGCACTGGGAGTGACGATGAAGCTTGGATGGATATTGGCAGACGAATCCTTTCATCTCTCCTGTCAGTGGAATAGATACATAAAGAGAATGAGTGATAAAAGGAAAACTTTTTCACAGAAAAGCCAAATTGCACAATGTATTTTTTCTTTTTACTAAAATAATAAATACCAATATGTGTAGAATGTTCTATGGCTCCACCTCTCTGGACATAACAAATACAATCGAAGAGGCTTCAAACTGTCTGTACAGTCAGCATTTCCATGTCAGAGATATATAACAGACCAACAAAAATGCAACTCTTAGAACTTTCACAGAACGAGGGTAGTGCTTACTTCACCCTTGATGTAGTTTAACATTAAATGTCAATATACAATACGTTCTCTCACCATCCGAACATTCCTATTTAAATTTTTTTAGTATTATTATTTCCTACTTATTGAACACTATTACGAGAAAGTAAACAACTGATTTACAGTTTTATGCTTCGTTCACTTAATAAGAACAGAAATATAATTGCAAATACAACAAAGTAAAGATAAAACTCCATTCTACAAGTGTTAGTTGTAACTTTAAAGATGTACTAGTGATGGTACATATCATACATATATATTCAAAGAGTCCCTGCAACAAGACTCTTTCATAAAATTATGACGTACACAGAACAGCTAAAAACTATGCCACAGATTCAGCAGAACAAAAATGACCAAGAAAAAGACCACATAAACTCATCAGAAATCATAAGACACATGTAGAGACAAAAATTAACAAATCAGAAGTATTGCTGGAGAATGAAGTCACTAAGAGACCAGGGACGAAGTGGAGAAGAAAGGAACAGAATCCGCAGAGAAAAAATGAGAGCTGTATGGAAACTTGGATCGTTAAGGCTTTGCGTGATCCGACAGGGTCCAACTGCAGATAATAATATGTATATGAAACTAAGGAAGGATACGGAAATAAGACACAACACTTACCACAGATGAAGGCGGCTGGGAATGACAAACAGCACCTTCATCTGGAACTTGATAGGAAGATTCTCTTTTTAGGTAAGGGTGTCAGGGATTGGAATAAGTTACCAAGAGAAATGATGAATAATTTACCAGAAATGCTGAAAGAATTTAAAGTTGAAATTTGCAGAGGGCAAATGTAGGTGGGTGCAGGAAAGGGCATGCCCTCCATTGCAATTAAAGTGTTGGGTCATATTTCACTGTCCTTCCTTAGCTTTATCGCATTTAAGTATTTTCCTGCTCATTGTTGTTATAATACATGTGAGATGGCGTCAGATCTACAAAGAGAAACATCTATTCACTGTGAACAGGAATGTCTTCTCCTTGCCCAGTTTCATATCAGAAACGAGAGTCTCGACTTCTGTTCTACACTTTATTTTTTAAGAACCTTTATGTGACACGTAAAATTTAAAAGCATTTAATTCAAAACAAAATGCACCTGCGACATAACATTCCAGTAAGCGACCTGAAGTGCTTCAAAGCATCAAAGGTTAAGTGATTATGATCCAACTACTAAATCACACCACCTGATCACAGCACATTGGTGGAACGAATTATTTTTAATCCTAGTGAGTCCTTAATTTTCCAAAAATTTTTTAACCCTCAATTAATGTAAGTTTGCTTTACTTTGTACTGAATTTAAATATGCAAATATAATCGTGATGAAATAAATAAGTAAATGTTTCAGCAGTTTAAATAAGCAGAATATTTTTGCTATATATAGAATCAGTGGCAGATACAGTATTTTGGTTTTGGAGGGGGGGGGGGGGCTTGATTTGGACAAGCGTAGGCTATGTAGGAAGGGGGGCGGGGTCGTCGGTGACAGAAATCTCACGTCAATATTTTATTTCAGTTTGCCACCCTTATAACAGTAGAGCTTAAAAAAAAGTTCCCTAAACCTAGATCAATTGGGGGAAGGTGCCCTTGATCCCCCCCCCCCTTGGATACACCAGTGTACAGCTTCTGCATCGAATAGAGGTAGCTAAATTTGTGTGTATTCCTTAAATCGACAGGGGTGAGCTATCGAATTTACGTTTCCACTAAAGCAGATGTAGAGGTTGTTTTTGGGCTTTATTGTTATTTAGGAATGATATAATAAATGTTAGGCCGCGTATACACTTTAGCATTCGCCCCGAATGAGCATGTGGCCCGAGAAGAAGGGGGCACATGGCCACGCACCGCTGAGCAATGAGCCACTGTGCTCACTTTGAAGTACACGCAACTATCGGATCGGCCTGAGCCGTGCGGATCCATTCGGCTCACCCTGTATACATATGAGCAGAACAAGGCGAATGCATGCTCATTCGGGGCGAATGCTCAAGTGTATGCGCGGCGTTAGAGAGATTGGCCAACTTAGAGTGGAATTTTGCGGCCACGCAGCGCAAACGCAAACAAAGTCGTTGCCCCGTCCCTGTGACGCAAAACAGAGCCGAAGTGGGCCCTGTACAACCAATAAATCATTCTATTCACTACCAGCCAGCTTAGGAGCAACTTTGGGTAGAGAACCGCTAGTTTAGCCGCCCTGCCTCGGACGTCGTAACGGTCTTAAGTTCCATCCAGTATTAGTAGACTGACTTTCACTTAATATCTTCTACGCTCAGACTAGCGATCCAGTAGAACAAGTGTGAACTCTACTTCTTGGTATCATCGTCACATGTACTCGGCAACTTGATTCCATTAAACCGATCATCCACGCTTCGTGTTGGTCATTTGAGTACAGTAGAACTCCAATTATCTGAATCGCTGATTATCCTAATCACTTTTTTAATTAAGACGGAGATGTTCAGCAAGCAAAGACTTTTATTTACAGTGCAGTACATACATACTGTACTAATGTGCACCACTTTTAAGTATGCCTAACATGTAAAAGTGTTGCCTTTTCATTTAATTAATTAAAAGCTCTTTTTCTTTAAAAATATTTTTTTTTCTTCAAAATACATACAGTAATTAATTAAAATAGAATTTTTCGGAAAAAATCCAATTATCCAAATATTTGATTATCCAAATGAGATCCGGTCCCAATTGATTAGGATAATTGGAGTTTTACTGTATGTAGTATTCCTATAGTAAGACGGTCCTGATCTACACGTATCAAACAATCCTGATTGAATTAATTAGTTAGCTTGCAAGAAGTCAAGACAATATCCGGAATAAGGTAAGAAGAGGAGATAAACGCTGAGGTCGATCACCCACAATCCCAGATAATGGTCAGAATGCCCAACGCAGTCACTTAACCACAAGGCCAGCCCGTTACACAGAGATTCAAACAAAAATTGAACCTACCTTTCATGATATTTGCAACAAAAGTATTTTTTTTTTTATATACCAGATGGAGCACTTGTAACCCAAAATCAACATGTAGTGTCGATGTTTGGCACATATGAGGTAATATTTAGTAGGCTGTTAGTTATCTATTAATATAATACGCTAGATGTAGCATGTCACACTATGACGTCAGGCTTTACGATGATATTCTTGCGAATGTGCGTTATTTAATAACATTTCCAAGCATCAGTGAATAAATAAACTCAAAGAACACTGAAATAAAAGTATGTATTGCATTAATATCGACATATCAATCATTAGATGCTTATATTTACGTAATATCCTTTTGATATATAGTAGTCCTTAAATTCTTTGTCCATAGTTTGTATTTCGTGCATCAATATAGAGAAAATTTTGGATAGAGTATTACTTACCCTGGATCAGAATTACAAGTGGTATTTGACATTACAGCATAGGGCATGAATAATTTAGTTTATTTCAAAATATTTTACACTGTGTCCTATTATTGAAATTATTAATTCGTTTGAATGGAAATAGTTGCACATTGATCCCGGAACTGTGCAATCCTACACTACGCTTAAAACAATAATTACATGGTATAACGTAAGTTTATAAGGTTTATTTCAATTTCCTTTGCTTTCACTGTGTAATATTTACTGAGCCTATTAGTTCAGCAACTGTGTCAGCCATTCAAACGTTTTACTACCAATCTGAATCACAAAAAAGAAATGTGCAAAAACCCTTGAAGATTTTTGACCAAAAGTATATCGTGATGCATTATTGCCACTAAAACGCAATACAGTTCATGTATTAACATGCGTGAGATTGAAGTATTGTTCTTCTGGCGAGAAGTTACGTGGTTAGGTTGAAATAAAACCTGGACCCGAATGGATACTGAAACCTTTTGCATGAGGAATTACACTAACCCATGAATTATCAGAACACTGAAATAAAAGTATGTATTGAGTTTAAATCGGCATAATAAGTATTAGTAGCTTAGATTTATTTAATAATAGATTCGTTTTATGTAAAAGTATTCGTTAAAATCTTTGGCCTCAGATATGTAAGTCAAAAGCTTTAATTTTGTCAATGTTAGCGGCAATTTGGATAGATTGTTATTAGAACTGGCACTTGACAGCAGAGGGCATAAGTACTTTAATTTTTTTTAAATAATCTAATTTTCTTTTCTTAAGTGTTCTGTTACTTTCATCATTGCTTTGTTTTTTTCCACATAGACTACAATTAAAACTAATATTACATGAAATGACGTAAGTTGTTAAGATTTATTTTTAATTTCCTTTGCTTTTACTGATGCCATATTTCGGCCGCATGTAACTATGTCAGCCATTCAAAGGTGTTAGTATCTATCTGAAACACAAATACAAAAATGGAAGATGGAGAACCCGTAAAGATTTATGTTTTAGTTAATATCGTGACGCATTATTACCACTAAAATGCGATAAAGTAATGTATCACCATGCGTGTGATTAAAGCATTGTTTCTCTGATTGCAAGTTCAGTACGTGGTTAGGTTGAAATAAAACCTGGACCAGAATAGCAACGAAAGCCTTTTATTACAGGGCAAAGCACAATGAATGGCACTGAACTATATTTTATAACAATTATATTTAAGTAATTGCTAAGAAATGTAATGCTAGAATGGAATACTATTTAATTATTAGTTGCTTTTAGAAAAATGGAATAAACTGTAAAGATTTTTGATTTAGTTTATATCGCGATGCATTATTACCACCAAAATGCAATATAGTATATATATGTGTGTAATTTAACAATTGTTCCTCTGGAAGTAAGTTTTGTATGTTATTTCGTTGAAATGCAACCAGGAACAGGATAGCAACGAAAACCTTTTGTTATAGGGCAAATCACTATGAATTGCACTGAACTATATTTTATGACAATTATATTTATTAACTAATTGCTAAGAAATGTAATGCTAGAATGGCATATTAATTAACAGTTGCTTTTTTTATTGAACTCATTAATTGGTTTGAATGAAAGAAGTTCCAAATTGTTCGCGATGTATGATACTTAAACCACAATTAAAACTAATATTACGTGACATAAGATTTATTTTTAGCATCCTTCGTTTTCACTGGGGTCATTATTTCAGCCGGATGTAAGTTGCGTCAGGCATTAAAACACGGACCTTCATCATAGAAATAAGAAAGTTGTAAGAAACTGTGAAAATTTTGGATCAAGTTTGGTTTGCATGATGTATGATTGATATCTATGCATGATGACATTGACATGCGATACAGGAAATGTATTAATTTGTGTGTGAATTAAGTTTTGTTTTTCTACCGGCTATATTGGTGAAGATTGTAGTTTGGCTGAAACGCAACCTGGACCAAATAGACAACTGAAACATTTTGCTACGTCACAAGGGACGAGAAATTACAGCACATTGGACTTTATTTTATTACAATTCTATTTAGGTATGGCACTTAGAAGAAATCAGTTAATCCGTTAAACTCATCATTTTTGACGGGCTTTGTGGCTAGTGAAATCCATGAGTTGTTCAGTAACTCATGTGAATACAGTAGAAAGTGCAGATATCTGATGTGTTTTTATTCTTTGCTTTCTAACGAAGGAACTTAGTGTAGAGTTATTCTGTGAGTATCCCCCAGAAGCATTCGACTTGTGGAACATCCTCAGAGCCTGCGATTGCTGCCACTTGGACTTTCCTCTCGGTCTCCTTGGCCAACTCTTCTTCTGACATTGATGGTACTTTAGGATTAAGGAAAGGGTGTCGACTTTAGGAACATGCCTACGTAAGGGTGACAAATACAGAGATTCCACCTTTTTTTTTTTAATTACATACCTTTTTTAATTTATAGCTTAACGCCTCGTTGATGTCGAGGTCATTAGAGGCAGGGTAGGACTGGGGACAAGGAACGGGAAGGAATTCGAACATAGCCTTTTTGAAGGAGAAGCATCCCGGCATTCGCCTGGAGTGATTTGGGGAAACCACGGAAAACCCAAATTTGGATGCCTGGACGGGGACTCAAACAGGCGTCCTCCCGAATGAGAGGCCAGAACGTTAACCGCTAACCTACCACACTCGGTGTATCTTTGCAGTTACAATCTGCCAGTAATAGTTGTATATAGTGGAATAGAAATGTTGAGTATGCAGTAAACGAGTTTAGAATTCATAGGTATAAAACATCTTGGTCTAAATCTTTTAATTTCTACTATTAGTGCACTTACCTTAAATACAGGGTGGGTCAAAAAGGACTGTACAACTTTGGAATGATAAAAAATATTAATTCATAAAATAACGCCAATACAACTGTATAATGTAGGTTTATTGCCGTACGCGTTTCGCCTCTCCTCGAGGCATCATCAGCGACGAATCTATTTTAACATTTACATTTTATTTACAAACTTATTTGACATAACACTAAATTGATATATTTTCTTATTATTTACACTTACTATTTACATTAGTGGATTTCAGGATAGTAACCACCCATCTTTGCTTTCTCTCCAAAGCATGTTTCCGTGACAGCCATTTGTCTTTGCTGTTCTGTACACGATATAAACATTGCGCTTCTACAATTCGCTTGTTTTTGGTGGCCATCTTATTTTCTTACTGTCAAAGGCGGTGATGCGCTGACGGCGCCAGATTTGAAATTGCTTGGGAAATTTTATATCTAATTTTATGTAAGTGTGTGATTGTATGTATTTGTTAGGTTTATTTCTTTACTGTAGGGTTATTGTATGTTTACCAGTTTGAACAGTGTTTGGTTTGTTAAGTTTATGTGGTCATTCAGTACCTGTTTGTCATTTTTTATTGCCTTTTGTATGTGGTAGTTTTCTTGTAGAGTGAGGGTATTGTGTCTGTAATTGTTGATTGTGATTGTTTGCATGTCTGTTGGTAAGTGATCATTTTCTATTAGGTGTTCGGCAAATGTGGAGTGGTTGCTGTGCTTAAGTGCCCTCATGTGCTCTTTGTATCTGGTTTTAAACTGTCTTCTTGTCTGTCCTATGTATATTGCATCACAATTGTGACATGTCAGTTGGTATATGCCTGAGTTTTGATAGTTGTCTGTGTCTAAGTGGGTATTTAACTGTTTTTGAATCGAGTTGTCTGTTCGTAGAGCTATGTTTATGCCTTGTTTTTTAAAAATGTTTGTGATTCTGTGGGTGTATTTGTTTGAATATGTCATTGAATACCATTTACTTTTATTTTCAGTGTTTATTGTGGTTTGTGAGTTGTTTTGCATTGTCTGTGTTGTGGGTGTCCTTGTCTGTTGGGTACTGGGTGGCTGAAGTTTGGTTGTGTTAGTTATTTTCTGTTCTTTCCCCATTTTGTTTGTGACTTTTCTGTTTATTGTGTCTACTGTCTGTGATTTATATCCATTTTTTGTTGCTATTTCCTTTATTGTGTTTAGTTCTGTTTGGTAGTTTTTCTTTGTTAGTGGTGTTCTGTTTAATCTGTTTAGCATGAACCGTATTGCAGCTTGTTTGTGGTTTTGTGGGTGGTTTGATGTGGAGTGTATTATTTGATCTGTTGCTGTAGGTTTCCTGTATATCTGAAATGAGTGTGTGTTTGTTATGTGTCTTTTGTTATGGTGAGATCTAAGAAATTCAGTTTTTCTTGGTTTTCATTTTCTATTGTGAAGGTGATGTTTTTGTGTATATTGTTTATATCTTGGTGCAGTTCAGTTATGCGGTCTTCTGTTTCATTGATGAGGCATATTACATCATCAACAAATCTCCAATAGATAATATTGTATCCTTTCTGTGGTAACAGGTTTTTCCATATCTCATTTTCTATATGGTCTATGAAGATGTTGGCCAAAGTTCCTGAAATTGGTGATACCCAACAGCCACATAGATGAAATCAAAAGCATACTTCAGTTACTAACTTCTCAAAATTATTTCACTTTCAACAACAAATACTACCTACAACATGAAGGTCTTCCTATGGGATCACCAATTTCAGGAACTTTGGCCAACATCTTCATAGACCATATAGAAAATGAGATATGGAAAAACCTGTTACCACAGAAAGGATACAATATTATCTATTGGTGGAGATTTGTTGATGATGTAATATGCCTCATCAATGAAACAGAAGACCGCATAACTGAACTGCACCAAGATATAAACAATATACACAAAAACATCACCTTCACAATAGAAAAGGAAAACCAAGAAAAACTGAATTTCTTAGATCTCACCATAACAAAAGATGCAAACACACACTCATTTCAGATATACAGGAAACCTACAGCAACAGATCAAATAATACACTCCACATCAAACCACCCACAAAACCACAAACAAGCTGCAATACGGTTCATGCTAAACAGATTAAACAGAACACCACTAACAAAGAAAAACTACCAAACAGAACTAAACACAATAAAGGAAATAGCAACAAAAAATGGATATAAATCACAGACAGTAGACACAATAAACAGAAAAATCACAAACAAAATGGGGAAAGAACAGAAAATAACTAACACAACCAAACTTCAGCCACCCAGTACCCAACAGACAAGGACACCCACAACACAGACAATGCAAAACAACTCACAAACCACAATAAACACTGAAAATAAAAGTAAATGGTATTCAATGACATATTCAAACAAATACACCCACAGAATCACAAACATTTTTAAAAAACAAGGCATAAACATAGCTCTACGAACAGACAACTCGATTCAAAAACAGTTAAATACCCACTTAGACACAGACAACTATCAAAACTCAGGCATATACCAACTGACATGTCACAATTGTGATGCAATATACATAGGACAGACAAGAAGACAGTTTAAAACCAGATACGAAGAACACATGAGGGCACTAAAATACATCAACCACTCCACATTCGCCGAACATCTAATAGAAAACGATCACCTACCAACAGACATTAACAAAGACATGCAAATACTCACAATAAACAATTACAGACACAATACCCTCACTCTACAAGAAAACTACCACATACAAAAGGCAATAAAAAATGACAAACAGGTACTGAATGACCACATAAACTTAACAAACCAAACACTGTTCAAACTGGTAAACATACAATAACCCTACAGTAAAGAAATAAACCTAACAAATACATACAATCACACACTTACATAAAATTAGATATAAAATTTCCCAAGCAATTTCAAATCTGGCGCCGTCAGCGCATCACCGCCTTTGACAGTAAGAAAATAAGATGGCCACCAAAAACAAGCGAATTGTAGAAGCGCAATGTTTATATCGTGTACAGAACAGCAAAGACAAATGGCTGTCACGGAAACATGCTTTGGAGAGAAAGCAAAGATGGGTGGTTACTATCCTGAAATCCACTAATGTAAATAGTAAGTGTAAATAATAAGAAATATATCAATTTAGTGCTATGTCAAATAAGTTTGTAAATAAAATGTAAATGTTAAAATAGATTCGTCGCTGATGATGCTTCGAGGAGAGGCGAAACGCGTACGGCAATAAACCTACATTATACAGTTGTATTGGCGTTATTTTATGAATTAATTTACTCAGCAACTGCGGAAAAATGGCCTTCAACAACATTGGATAAAAAATTTGTTGAGGTGACCTACAGAATCGGTAGATGTGTCATTTTGTAGCAAAAAAAAAACACCATTCCACCACAAGGAGTGCCAGCGTAGTGCACAGTTAAAATGTCTGCTTTCACTGGTGCGGAGAGTGTTCGCTGTGTGTTTTGGTTTCGTGAAACGAACTCTGCAACAACTGTTGTACTTGATATATTTGAAAACTTTTTAATTCTACAGATCAATGAAGATGACTGAGATGGGATGGTTTACTACCAGTAAGATGGCGCACCACCTCATTTCCTCACGGGAGTTTCCTCGATAATCGCTTCCCAGGTCGGTGGATTGGCCAATCACATGGCCACCTCGCTCCCCAGACTTGACACCACTGGATTTCTTTCTCTGGGGTTTCACTAAAGATCGTGTGTATGTTCCTCCCCTACCAAACAACAAATCGATACGCTGCCATTGCAGAAGTTACGCCTGATTTGCTGCAATGAGTGGGGGAAGAAATCGCTTACCGGTGGGATGTTTCCCGCATAACAAATGGTAGTCACACCGAACCAAAATGAAACTATTACGTGCATTAAACTTGAGGTTGTTTGCTACAAAATGACTTCTATCAATTCTGTAAGTTATCTCAACACCTTTCTATACCATTTCAAAGGTGTAAAATCATTTCGGAGTCACCCAGTACCACTTACATCACGTCAATACGGCACGCATCCAGTGTTTCAGACGAGTGGATTCCACTTTTCAGGTTTCAACTGAAGAAATGGATCACGAGCAGCCTAAGAATAACTTCTTTTACTCCCAAGATATAAACTTGATGGATTTAGGATTCATCACACATTGGAAATTTCAGTCAAAAATAAGCTGTTGGTGATAGCTACAAAGCATTTAATCATAGAACTGAATATTCTGATACTTTATCAGTGACAATCCAAACACACATCTTATAGTTAGTCTAAACAGATCAAATTTATTAATATACCAACAGTGACCACATCTACTCAAAGCGAGCAGGTGTAACAGAATGTAAGCCGATAACACGGTACAATTGTCAACATCTGAGCTGGGATCAATAACATCCACACTTAGATAGTACATTTATTTATTCAAACTGGCAAAGAGAACATCAAACAGACTGCTGCCATTTAGCACACCAGTACTTTGAGAAATGAATGATACTACTCAAACTAAAAAAAAAAAACCTACACAAATATTTATCATCCTCTTAGTTCATTATTAATAACAAACAATAATCAGTTTATATTAAGTTTTAAACTTAGATCAAGGGACAATTGGACTAAGCATACTAACAGAATATTGATCACACTCATATAAAACTGTCCGTCAAAGAGATTATAAAACAAGAAAAATGTGAAAGAAAACAAGTTAGTTATAAGGCGAAAGATTCCTCGTTTGTAAACATCAAGATCAGTCTTGAGATGGCACTGTCACAGCATTTCGATGTAATGTCCTCGCTAAAGACTACAGAAGTGTATGGCCGCGCAGCTCTGCACAAGGAATATAAGACTTGCAGCTGCACGATATGTGAATCCTAGAACAGAAAATATGAGATTGTTTCAGCTAAAAGTTTCCTATTTGCTTTATGTATCCAATGAAACTCCTTACTGCTGGCCTAAGTAAATGTTCTTGTGGAAAATAACAGAACTGTTGACTTGGCGAAAAAATCTAAGGAGATAGATAAGCTAAATAAGAAACAAGTGGATAATGGTGAGAATGAAACTGCCGTTAAGCACTGAAAATAAGATAGGGTAGAGAAAAATAACCCATCACTTACCACAGATGTAGGCAGACGAACGCGAGAAAACTTTTTTTGTGTTTTATTGTGTTTCCTTGTGTCTGTTAGGCCCACCTGCCTATGGTAAGTGATGGGTTATTTTTCTCTATCCTATCTTATTTTCAGTGCCAAATAAGGAACATTAATTCATAGAAAAAGAAAAATAAGATCCATAAAAAACAAATCTGAAATAAATGTTGTATTCAAATTAGGGGGAAAAACACTTTAATGCATAGAAAATAACACCAACATACTAAAATGATTTTAATTAGTACCTATCAACAATTGTGAATTCAGCACTTCGATTAATATACTTGAAGTGTAAAGAACAAAATCTAAGCCCAAATAATGAATCCCGTGCTATCCTCAGAACAACAAGGTCAAACAGTTTATATCGTACGGCTAAGAACACAGCAGAATGCATAAAAACAAAATACACAATTATATGAAACTTTTGTGAGAAGCCCTTCTGTAGAAGTAGGGATGCATCACGTCAGAGGTTAGGGTGCAGTGCAAGGGTATGGGTGGTCAGGAGTGGGGGTTAAACAATTTCCTGAACACACTAATTCTCTCGGGAAACTCTTTACCCCCTCCGACAACCCAATCCACAGGCCTGTAACTGTAAAGAGCACTTTTTATTTCAAGTTTTAACAAAGTTTTGTTCAATTTTTACCTACAGTAAGCATTCTACAGCCACGTGTGCCCAGTTTTTGCGATCAGACAGAATTTACTGAATGGAAAATCAGTGCATGGAGCTAACGTATCAAATCTCTCTCCTTTCCTTGCATCTATAGTACGTACTGTCGCCACTAATACTCGCTTCATTCTCGTTTGTACTACGTAGCTAAATGCATCTGCTAAAGAGAAAAGCTAGCACCTCAATAACTACTGCTTCAAAATCCACATCCATAACCGCAGATTTCTTATGTTCTAGTAAATAAGACTTTTTTTTTTTAAAAAAAAACAAAAAAAACCAGAGCAACAAACTTATTCCCCACGGATTCTGCTTGAACCACATACGGAGGCAAGAATAGAAACCATCAACAAAGAAGACATAAGAACAGAAGATTTTCTGGCATAAATGTTAGGGGATGATAATAAATTTCATCCCTGTACAGCCCTGCTACAAGTCTCTGAAAAGTGGCATCAATGCGCCACCTTCACACCCTGCAGTTACAAACTACTGTCAGAAGCAAAATAAAGTATTCCTTCACACACAGTACCCATTACTTGTCCATTCCTCTTGCTAAACAAAGGCTTTGTTCAAAAATTTTATATATTTGTATGTATTTTTCTTTTTCTGTACCACCATGACCCCTGCCTTATTCTCATTGGAGAACAGTGACAATGAAACTGCTGTGAGGTAATAAAAATAAGGAAGGACAGGTATTACAAACTCACCACACATACCCGTTCAAGATGTTTTCCTTCATAGCACGGCTGCAACAACTGGATATTGATTTGTAAATGCTACTAACGTTCTTGTCATTTTATATATTTATATGTATTACATTAGTTGCTTACATGGAAAAGAAAGGTAAAATACACCCAGCACTCACCAAAGTTGAAGGGAGGAGGGCAGCAGCAACACAAAACAACACACAAACAAAGAAAAAACAATATTTCGGGTGAAAACCCCTTTATCAAGTTAACAGAGACTGCGTCGAACCCAAGTCTTGCGCAAGCCTGGCCACCTACCTCTGTTAACTTGATAGAGGGGTTTTAACCCAAAATATTGTTTTTTATTTGTTTGTGTGTTGCTGCTGCCCTCATCCCTTCAACTTTGGTGAGTTCTGGGTGTATTTTACCTTTCTTTTCCATCTACTTATTGCCTCGCATCATTTCTTTCCTTTCATCGTTACCTACATTAGTTGCTTAGCTTTACGAGAAATAAAATACCACATATAAACAAAAACACGAACTCTGTTTCCAGCATTTCTGTACTCACTCCTCGAAGTCAGTCGAGTCCGACGTCATCTCCGGCGGCACTCGAGGGGGGTGGGGTCGGGCCCGGAGGGAATCCCGCTCCTGGGAAGCCCGGGAAACCGCCGTTCCCCTTGCCGAACTTTGCCGACAATTTCTCCATGGCCGCCACCACTTTGGGGTTGTGCTCGTACTTTGCCAAGTTTGCGGGGTTGCTAGAAATGTCACGGAAAGCGGCGGCCAGTTCTGGGTCCTGAAATGACAATAATCACTGCTGAGACTTCAAACACACCACCCAACACACGGTCACTGTAAAAACAAAACTTCTTCCACCTCCATTGTTGCTGAGGTTATTTAAACCAATATGTGCAATGGAAAATAAATGGTACTGGACCACTACAGTAAAGAATTAACATTTGATCAACTTTACGACTGTGTGTAGAGCCAAAATATATATTATTTCCACAAACAGAATGTTGAGCCGTTTTATAATCCAGAAACCGTAACATATGACATATAAAAAATAAAGTTTTTTACTGTAGTTGATGTAGTCAATATCTTATGTTTTTATTAAAAAGAGACTGGTAACAAGTGAAAACCATCATGAAGAATAAAGAAAATGGTCAGAACAAGCAGAGAATGAACGTCAATTATTCTTTTTTTTCAGTTAGACTGTTTGCTCACCAATTAATCTGTCCGTATGAGTGCATAAATTAGTTTATCTTAAACTCCAAGATGCATTAGAAAAATTGAGTGGCGTAAATTAGTTCTACAAAATTTGTACAGATTTAACTGGCTACACTTTTACAGTCAAACAATAAATATTAGAACAAGAGCATTAACTAGAAACAACATAATTCTAAATTTAAAAAGTAATAATACCAAATCATCAAAGCACACTCACAAAAACACACTTCTTAAAAAGAGGACTGAAGTATGTTATTTAAATCTGTCTATGTATTGAGTTTCACACTTTTTGAAAGCAGAGCCTGGACAAAGTGGTAGACAGTAACAGGAAAAGTCGACACAATTGAGGTGTGGCAGATTAAATTGAAAATCGTATGGAATCACACGGAAAGGCAGTGAGTTTTCACAGCTTTCGAGCCATATTTCGTAGGACCAGTGGAGGTGGAGCTCGGCATTCCTATTTCCTGACCGTAGGCGCTAGAGCGGACGTGCCGTGGTCGGCGACACGGTCCTGCCCTTTTCCTTTACCTCCCTGCAGCTTCCCCCACGGTACTCAGTTGATGGTAGGCTGAGTGGGGGGGGGGGGGGAGCATTCCAGACATTCAGCTTCCAGGAAGAATCCTCAGCCTCGTCGGGGATCGAACATCGGTCGCCTGAGCTACGGGGCAGGCTATGTGGCTGCCCCGTACGGAATCGTAAAGAACAAAAATCAATTTGTTCTGCAAAAGGCAGGTAAACAAAAAAAAAAGCTTATGGGCAAATGCTTCAAAGAGAAGGGATATGATTTTGGTGAACACGTGAGATCGTGAACTGTGTCATTGGTACAGTCAGTTTAAGAGGCAACAAGACCTGCAAATAATAATGATTAGTAAACTCTGCAAATTCTCTTTTCACAGATGAAAGGTATCATCTCACTTTTTAAACCACATGTTTCTCTTTTGCTGAATTCGCTCAAATATGACAAACAGTATTTTAATCACACTGGGGGGAAAAAAACCATTGCCTGGTAACTAATCCAATGAGTTATGTAAAATGTTTAATCATACTGTCCCCCCAGCAGGGTGAAAACACTAACATTCAACATTCAGTATCTTAAAGAACAACTGAAGTGATCCAGAGGTCTAAAATATTGAGACATTTTATGGCAGGAGAGGCAAGATCCAACTGTTCTGCCCAGCTACGGAGCCCACCATCCTCCCCACTTTCTTATACTTATTTTTCCTTTTTAGTTATTATTGCTTCACTTTCCTCATGCAATCTGCTCACATATTCAGACCATTTCATGGTTTTATCCCCCATTTTTCGTACTATGCCACATGTTCCCAATTCTTTTCTTGTATCAGCAATTTTCACATGTATCAAATGATAAACATTAAAGAATTTTCTAAATAAAGAGTAAGGTTGCAGTTGTGTATTAATTCACTACTCGTATCACGAAGCCTCGTTATCTCCGTAACAAGATGAGAACAACACATTCAAAAACGTAACGCTTGAGTGACAACTGCATAGGTGATATTAACCCTCTATCAGTTTCTTATAAGTAACAATAAAAGGGGAAAACCACAATATTTCTGATGTAACAGAAATAATGTACAGTAGTAAACAGAGAAGACTATGGTTGGCAGAGAATAAATGAAGGATTAATATCAACAATTAAACATGAATGTTTATTAGTGACGAGTGCTGGGTCAATTGGGAGTTGATGTATGTATTTTCCCTGAGAGTTGTCCCCAGCCCAGTATGCTTGGCCACGCAGGACACACAGTAAGTCCTGGTGTGCTCACACCTGTGTTCCCAAATGGCCCACTCCTCTATGCATGAACCAAAACATTGTACACCTGCGTCAGTCTCATATTTTTTTATTTTCTTCACAGCCCTCTAGCCTTCAACTTTGGTGAGTGATGGGTTATTTTCCCAAACCACTGCTATCCGAAATATTATTAAATGGTTCAAAAATATTTTAAATAATGTTATAGACATATGGAATCCTACAAATGTTATGAGAAACAAAATAATTGTATAATCATGTGGATCCACACACACTGCAAAGATATACGAAAGATAAACCAATTAATGATAGTATTCACAAAAAATATAAATACTGTCAAAGTTAGCACAGTGCTCACCTTGAAGACCTCTACGATCTCGGGGTCGTTGAGCAGGGAGTGGAGGTCGAAGGCGCCGAACCCGCCGGCCCCCGCGGGGGGTGGCTGGGGGAAGGCGCCCCTGCCGGAGGCGGCCGCCTTGGCGTGCTCCTCGCGCGCCTGCCTGGCGCGGCGCAGTCTCTCCTGCTGCTCGCGCTCCAGCCTCTTGCGCTCGTACTTGCGGCGGTGCTCCTCCAGCTTACGAGCCTGTGCGGAACACGTCACCGGTCAGTTAGCCACACTACACAACTTACATCTAACGACACGTTTTTTAAACATTTGTCTGAACGGACAGCTCCACGGGTGCCAGCAGGATTTCTTTAAGGGGGGGGGGGGGTGCATCTTTTTTTTATATACATTACTGTATTTGTAACACTTATTACTGATTAACTAAGGATACTGAATTTATTGACAAGGGGTCGAACAAATCTGGACGACAACCTAGGCGTCTTAAGTTATTATTCAAACAGTGAATTTAATAATAAAATTTTGTTTTCTTAATTTTTTCTGTGTTTTTTCTTTCAAAGCAGGGAGGTTCAAGTGCAAGTGAAGTGCAGCCCTCTCCTAGCGCCCATGGACAGCTCAGCAGATAAGCAAATGTGAAGTGATAGCAGCAATCAGCATACAACTCTGTACATTCTGCCCAGTATTAAACAACTTGGGAATACTGGCTGTGAAAATCTGAAGTGAAATCGTATCTAAAGCGACGGAATAACTAAAACTAAAATAAAAATTATTTGGCAATCCAAGAAGTACATGAACAATTACCGACACATAATTTCTGCGTTTTGAAAACACCACTACATGAATGCAAAAATTCCATTGACAATAAAACTTGATACTTACTGCTAATAATGAAGAGTAAAGGAATAAACGCACACAAAATTTAGACTTTCAACACACATTTATTTTATCTATCTTAATAGTA